>JANEYF010001352.1:0-195383 GCA_029963845.1 Rhamnusium bicolor
GCCGAGATTTAGTCTGAAGTTGAACGTGAACGAGTAAAGAAGCAATAAGAAAGAGACTTATAAGTGTTCTAGTGTGATTATAGTTAAGACAGTAATTAATCTATTGTTATTAATTGTTAATTAGTAAATAAAGTAGTGAGTAAGTGTTACCTGGACTTTCAATCAACGAATCTACGAGTAGAGGTGTTTGTGTGGATAGCAAACACGTAACAATATCTTAAAATATTTTACGGATATTTTGCTAAACAACGATTCAAATTTCATTATGATTTTGATTTGAGAACGATATCTACATCAAAATTAATAGCGAGTTGTGCTCCACGCAAGAACACATCGTTGACTGCAATGCGTGTTTATTCTTCTTACAAATTTTTAAATCTTTATATCTGCATTCCTTGGCCCCATCTGGGAAACTTTTCTACAAACAGTTTGGCTTTTGCATAATCATCAAATTTCTTAATGTTGATTTTAAACCCTGAGGACGTTGCTTGTAAAATGGTGCCACAACTTTTAAGTAAACTGACAGTCAAGTTATTTGAGCTGTACTCTCCGGATGCCTGAAAAATTGTCTGGTCGTGTTTCTATCGTGTACCACTACCCTCTGGTTAGACTTTATCTACTTAAAAGTCCCAATTCTCGTTTGAACCTTGCTTGAATTTGCATTTTTCTAGTTTTTAACAGCTGCACGTTGTTTCCACGAGCTTGCCATTTTTTGAGGTTCAGTCGATAGAAAATATATAGAAGACATTCAAAAACCCTATTGAACACATTTATTATCTAATACAACAATTGTAATTGTAAACTTAAGTTGTCTCTATATTGAAATATTAAAGTTCATAAAGCAATTATTAACTAACAAAAAACATCAATAAATCTGTTATTTGTTATTTATGACGAAGTACAAATATCAAAAATAGAAAAAATTTGAGGCAGCTTGGGGCAGCTATAGTTTTTTTGAATAATTACAGCACTAACCAAGTTACATTTTCATACTAAACCCAAACCTAGGCACAGCAGGGCATTTTTTTGTAAATTAACTTAAAATATTGAATATTGTGCATTATTAAATCCATTTACACTGAATCTTTCAATAATCATTTCGTGTTAATAATAAATATAGTTTAAAAAAAACTAAAAAAACACGCTTTTAAAGCACATCAAACCAAAAAGTGAAAAATAATTATTAATATAAACTGAAAACAATAATGAACGAAAAATACTAGTATTATTGTGAAAAAAGCGTGGGTTGCTCAATATACGAAAAATATGGCACAAAGCGCCCCACGCTTTTTTCACAATAATACTAGTATTTTTCGTTCATTATTGTTTTCAGTTTATATTAATAATTATTTTTCACTTTTTAGTTTGATGTGCTTTAAAAGCGTGTTTTTAGTTTTTTTTAAACTATATTTATTTTTCACTTTTTAGTTCGATGTGCTATGAAAGCGTGTTTTTTAGTTTTTTTAAACTATATTTATATTGCTTATGATGCTGATATTATAACATATTACGATCCAACAGATTCTTCTGAAAAAAAAATATTTTTTTTCAGTCATAGACGGGATTTGAACTCACGCCCGAGGAGTCCGTCGTTTCGCGTCGACTAAGACTTGCGCCTTAGCCCGCTCGGCCAACGAACGAACTGAGAATCACGGAATGTACTAACAGTAATAAGCCACTTGCTCTCACGCAGAGGATACGTGAGGAAATTATTTAATTCTGGCAATCCTGATCAGGATAATGATATAAACTTATCAAATTATTGTATTGTTACCGGTTCTTCGTAAGTTTACAAAGTTTCAATTAAATCTGTCCGTTTAAAGTGGGTCAAAATCGAGTCAAAGAGTCGGTTACAAACAAACAAACTCACAAACACACAGGTGAAGCTAATAAAAGCGTGTTAAGTTGACGTATTTCAGCCAATCATAGCCACAGTTTACGAGTAACGCTACGAATCTACCCCTTGTAAGCTGCATTGTTGAAAATTCGCACGTCATCGAACGAGAGGCATTATCAATTATGTTTGATTTTAAAAAAGTTCTTGTGGCCAAAAAATTACCCTTAGTATGTATGCTGAAAGTTTTTGTTGGAACACCTGGTATATCTGCATTGTTATTTTACTTACTAAAATATAGGCACCTTAAAAGTTTTAGAATCTGGCCGAAACAGAATCCTTCGATTATATGATAAATTGGTCTCTAGATTTTTTCAATGGATTTATTTTCGTGGAACAAAACGTGCGAAAATAATTACTCATCGGTAAGCTATTTTGTGAAAGGAATGACGAATTAGTTTGTTGTTTTAAGTATATCAACTACGTACCGGAAACAAAAAACTTGGAATTAGTATGCGAAACATGAAAAGAAAGTTTTGCGTCTTCTCTCCTCTAATTTCATGTTAATCAATACAATGAATAGTTTTAATTTAGTATTAATTAACTAAGCAACAAAACAGTCATTTAAATTCTAAAGCAGAGAATGCTTTGAATTAGTTTAATTTGTAATTTACAAATTGTTGAGTATTTCAGAAAGAATTACAATATTTTATCAAGACTTCCAGGCGTTGTAAATATGATAATATACTTTATTAATCCAGAAAATCATGCAGTTGATATAGCACAACTCAAGTGACCACCGTGTTCCAAATCACTTAAATAATTATCTGAATTCTAGGAAATTTGGATCTACGTGAGTAAAGAGGGCGGGATCCTACAGCATATTGTAGATTTCGAGCCACTTTCTGAGGATAATCCTTACAATTAAATATTATTTCATAGTAAGCGGGACTCAAGCACCCTCACCTAATTATGCCCAGTTATTACACGCTGAGCCCAATATATTAAAATAATTAAAAAAAAAAACAAAAAAAAAGTAAAATAATGCATTTTAATTAAATAAGTTACAAGCAAAATTTTTATAAATATTCCAACACTTTCATGTGTGAACGAGATGTATTACAACAATAAACTAGGATTAGGTGCTGAAACTCGTTATAAGATTTGATATTTCCTCACAATGAAGAATTTGCTTTTGCATTTCGTTCACTAATGTATTTTATTTTATCTGAGCTCTAGTTTTAAGTACACTTATTAAAGGTGGATTTTAACGACTGTTAGTTTAGTTCTGGATTCGTATTTAAATTTTACTACTCGAGTTATATGATCAGTTAAGTACAAGAACAAAAGTAAACGGTTCTTATATTTACACTTACGAGAAGTTGCCAACTTATTTGACTTTCCGTATGTTTATAATATATTTAAAGACATGGAAGTTGTCGCGTTCACAAGAAATAATAGATACAAACAGATAGACACAGAACATTTTCTCGATATTTAAGTTTAGTGTGCTGTGAAACAAATTTAATGCAATTAACTTCATAACATTTTATTGGATTACATATTTGACAAATAATTGTAATATTGTAATAAAAGTAATTTTGATTTACAAATTTTTAAAATTCATGAGTACTAGATGGACTTGTTTGATCGATATTAGAAGGTACTTTATTATTTTCTCGATTTTACCGTTTCAATATGTGATGATGTTGGATTGAGATGCATTTTAAGAGCTCAAGACTTCATGCAATTCTAAGTATTGATCTGAGATTGCCGGAAACAGTTTCGAAATACGGACATTCTATAGAACTTGTAATGCCATTTTCTTTTTCAGAAAATCGCTTATTGTTCTCAATACAACGCTCCGAACCTTATCAACTATGATGTATATTATGTTCAGTACGAGTTACCTATTATTATTAAAACTAAATTACTGGCAATAAGCTCGATGTAAAAGAAAACAATAATTTTTGTATATACTATATGTCATGGAAAATGTACCCTCTACTAATTACACAGCCACACACAAAAAAAAAATTCTGATCTGGGTGTCTGACCACGTTTACTACATGTTTTTGGGGTCGCTGAATCCGAATCCGAATTCTATTTAACCCCATCACATCAGGATTTTGCCATAACTTCATAAAAAAATCATAATTTCAGCTATTAAACGCATATAACCCTAACAATGAAGTTGTAATCTGAAAACCCAACCTCTTAAATCCCATAACCCCATAACCCACTTAACCAAAAATCTATCAACTCCAATAACCACGTATGTCAGACACTTAACTTGATATGTATGCGTATCTGTCAGGTCTACAAAAATGCTCTAATTCTATGCACATTCGCTCATGAGTCTTTGTATATCAATGAAAAATATCAGTGATAAATCTACGTATTTTGGTACGTGGTTCTAGAAAATATTTTCTTTCAAAGAATTCAAAGCTCAGGTTCTATTCAGAGCGATTATATATTGCGTGCGTCTGCATCCATGGCACATCCACGTGGTGACGGTGGGCAACCTACTAACGGTGTACATGGGGTAACGCTAATGTCGACGGTACAATGATTTGAAAAACTAACATTATTCGAATAAACTTTAAAATATAGACTTTTAGGGTGAAGGTGTTTTTAGGACACACCAGTATGTTTCGGGTGCTTGAGACAAAATAAAAATTGTGCGAGAAAAGGTGCAATAACCAGAGTTATGCGGTTATTAAAATAACGTACATATCAAGTTAAATGTCTGACGTACGTGGTTATTGGAGTTGATAGATTTTTGGTTACGTGGGTTATGTGGTTTAAGAGCTTGGATTTTCAGAGTACAACTTCATTCTTAGGGTTATATGCATTTAATAGCTGAAATTATGGGTGAAGTCATGGCAAAATCTTGATGTGATGGGGTTAAATAGACTTCGGCTTCAGATTTAGCGACCCCAAAAACATGGTCACAGCCCCAAATCAGTCAATTGTGTGGCTGTGTTAACACTTTCTTGCTTAACATTTCATTATGATTAGACAACGATATCTATCTCAAAATTGATAGTAAATTATTACTCTAGTCAATCTTACACACTCTTCATCTCTGCGAGCCATGTTTCAAATTGGGTGGTCGATGTTTGCTTGAGTTATTGTGTCCCAAGCTGAATCTTTTTGTCGTAAGTGCTGAAGGTCCATTGGTGGAACTAGTTTTTGACCTAGTTGTCTGCCTATCATGTCCCATACATATTTGATTGACGAAAAGTCAGATCATCTTGTGAATCATAGATGAACGTTGATATCAACATCTTGTTGGAACCTTCTGGTTATGACTGGAGTGTGGGGTCGCGTATTATCCTGTTGGAAAATATGGTTTTCCAGCTACCATAGATTATGTAATGAAACCTGCCAAGGAATTCTTTTGCATTCATGTTCCTTTTTGGAAAACTAGAGGAGACCTGATTTCATATGCAATTCCACCTCATGCCGTAACTCCTCGGATATATGCTGTCTCGCATTCCACACAAAAGTGAATATCAGACTTTTTTTCACATCGATGGCGAACACTTTTACGATTATCAAGAGCCCAAATAGACTCGGGATTCATCAGTGAGCAGTTTCCGATTCCATTCTTCATCCCACTGGGCTTGTTCTTGGCATTACTCAAGTCTTACTCCTCAGTGCTTCCGAGTCAGTGGCAAAATGATGTAGGGTCGATATAATCGAAGACCAAAATAACTTATTCTTCTATAAATGGACCTGATGGATAGTTGTTGACCCGTAACATTTGTCACAAACCTAAGAGCGGCAAACTTTAAGAGGTGTTTCTCATATTCAGTGGCTCTTCGAACAGCCTGTATATCTCTACGATGATAATGCCCCTAATGTTCATTAACGCTTTCTAACATCGCATAACTGTTGATGCATTTCAGCCAATACTGTCCGCCATTTCTCGACCTACATCTTGTAACCTTACGATTCTAACCTTTTCCAAAATTGAAAGTTGTTACTGAACCCAAGTCACAGATGCGCCACTATCTCTCATACCACCGAACCAATAAGTAACGTTAACATAGTTTAACAAAAGTGTGGCCAGCTGGTTAAACTATGACTGGTTATATATTTATTTTATATTATTCTATTCTAAGGAGAGCATTTTCGATCAAGCATCCGGATATTCAACCAACGGAATAGCTACAGTGGCAATCTTTAAATATGATCAAAATAAATCGCAGGACGAGGAGGAACAAGCATATATGCCATTTACCGTGGATGCACGTAAAATTGGAAAAAGAGATTACCCATCTTTTATTTATGAATCTGTAGAAAATATCTGTGTAAAAATCAGTTAAAAGTCGAGACGTAGTTTTAATTCAAGAAATGCTTGCAAAATCGGAAACTTCCTTGAACAAACCAGGACGTTTATCCTTTACTCTTTGCATTGGTGTTACATACAAAAGACACAAAAGCGTATATCTTAAATCGGTGTAAATATTACTGTTATCCCGTTATCCTTATATTAACAAATACAGAATTTATTCATCACAAGTACTTTTTCTTACACGTATAAGGACGTATACCAAATAAAGTACAATTTTAAAAAGCCTTTCTATACAAGATTCGTTGTATTTGGGGTTAACTTAGTTTATATCAGAAATTATTTATTATCTGTGACAGTAGGCACGCTCTGTGTGAAATTTATGTTTAGTCTATAATGTAGAAAATGTGACATTTATTGAAATAGTCGGTTAAGGTTATTCGCTTATATGTGGCTAGGGTTTTCTTTATGTTATAAACAGAAATCTTATGTATTATGCATGACTAAAATAAATGTAACAAGGATCTTTTTCATTAACTTTTCTTTTTTAATCAACCCAAAAAGTTACAAATTCTCTTTGGTTTACCAAAATTATATAACTCTGTGTTGTAAACTCATTTTCTTATTTGACTAGCAAATATTAATTTGAAAGGTTTATTGGACACATTTCATCTGTTCGTAGGAAACATAACTAGATTTTGTTACCGATAGCGCTCATCGAAACGAGGACAATTTCCAGTATGGAAACGGAAAGTTAGTTCACTCACTTGATGCAAACGCAATTGAATATATCCAAAATACAGTCAGGCCCCGAACAAACATTTAAAAACCAAGGTTGTACATCATTTAAACCTTAAAACGACGCATGTTTCGTACATCAAGTTGGCATCCTCTGCAGATGATTAAATTTTTTTTTTTATCTTTCCTTTCAAATAGTACCCTGTGTTCTGGTGTCTGTGAAAATTACTTGTGTTACTTTGAAAATATTAACTTTGAGGCATTTAAAAATAATCATAACTTTTGGGTGGAAAGTTTTATTTATGCCCAATTTAGACCTCTTTTTACATAGATTTGAGGTAAATGTTCATTTATTATAGTATATGAGCTGATTAAAATTAGTAAACAGTGAAAAGCAAAATTATCTTTAAATCAAAATATTGAATGTGTACAGAGTTGTTTTTAAGCTCTTTATCTTAGCTTTGTATTTATACATAGAAAGCATTAATTGTCGAGGAAAGCAAGGCTTTTGGTATATTGATTTTATACATAACCAAGTGAGTTTTAATGAATACACCCACCCTAAAGATCGGTATCTGCATTCTTTATCGAGAGAATTCGATATATAATCTAAACTGTTTATATTACTAATGCCAGTCAATTATTTTTAGAAAAATACAAAAAGGTACAAAAGTTATACTAAGAAATATAAATTATTAAAAGTATTACGGCAACATAATTAAATTATCAGTTTATTTCACGTACTATTTAATGTGTCATATTTTTATTTCTATTTAGGCGATTCCGTTCGCGCTTGCAGGAAGGACTGCATTACTTCAACTTAGATATGGTTAAGTTTTATTCTCAAATTATAATTATACGGGGTTTATAAAAAGAGTGTGTTTTCAAGGTTAACTTTGGAGGGTTTCAATCATATAATCTTAGTAGTATGGTCTTTTCGGATTAATTTGTTTTTTTAATTATCATTCGACAACATTTCTTATAAAAGATAATAGGAACGTCATATATTTTTGCCCCATTTGGGTTAATTCATTTAAAATCCATATTGGCACTAATTATACCAGAATCTAATGTTATCTGTCTGTCATAATGAATGTAATGCAGCGTTTTCTAAGTGAAGGTCAAGTTTCCAAAGTTTTAACGTACTTAGAGTAAGCCGATCTCATCAGGATGTCGCTAGAATAGTTAGTCTGCTATTTGAAGCTTTGATTAGATATTAGGAAGATTGACTTTTGCGAAGAAGGCTATATCATTAGCCGCGTTGCTACACCTCGAAAGGATTGCCTTTTTAGATACTGCGCAACTCGTGCTAAAATAAATACTGCCCGTATCATCGTTAATGATTTAGTACATGCTACAGGTACCATAGTTATTGATCCAACTATATGCAATATATGGTATGATGATAGCATTTGATCAAGAAATCTGCCAAACTGCCCAAGCTTTTTCATTTATTCATTTATTTAACGTGATCCTATTTCCGCCATAAGGGATGAACCCGACGCCGACACCAGGAGACGAGCTATACCCAACCTGGAAATTTTGAGGAACATCTTTTCTATCGAAGAGCAGAGATTTTTTTATTTGCCTAACATTTAATAGACAAAGGACCGACTGCTTTATATCCGCTCCGAAGGATAGTATATCACCTACACAACCCTCGCCTAATATTGCATAGCCTCTGCGTATAAGCTTAATATACAAGCCGCTAGACGACGAGGACGAGGTAGCCAAGTTTCACTTTGGTTAGTTATTTACTGCGACTACCGTTGCTTAACTTTTTTTATCGAAATACGTGTATGTTAACTCGGATCTACCCTTGTCTCTCTGCCCGAATTTAAGTTTTATTAATTAAAATGCAGTACTTTATGAAATCCTGGTGTCTTTTTTAAGAAGTTTTGAGTAGCTTATATACAGAGTGTCCCAATTTTAAGTACCAAGACTTCGACAATCGATAGGGAACCATGGGGAAGAAAGTTTCAATAAACGTGTCGTATTTTGTTCGGTTTCACAGGGTGTTGAATTTTTTTTGTTTCTTTCTTAATTATTTTTCAAACATTGAGATATCAATAAAAAACTTGGTACATTTATTAACAGTTCATAACCAATATTCAGTAGCTATTTTAATATTTCAGATATACTGGCTCTCTTAGTTTTCGAACCTATTGTTGTAGAACCAAAATTCTACAAAAAATGTAATTATTTCGAAAAAATAATGTTACCAAAAAAATCACCCAGGTCACATAGAAGGCCCTCAGCCATTAGAAACATTAAAGAAATGTCCGAGACCGAAATTACACGGGTTCAAAATATCACATGTCATACCACTGTCATACCGTATTCAAAACTTCAAACCGCCATTTTTTATATTAATTCTCCGATTTTTAAAAGCCGAAATAGTAAAATTAATTTTTGAATCGATAAATAGATAATACAATTATCTCATCTTTAACCTATATACATTTCAGGTTATTACTAATAATGTTTATGTGGAGTTATTTGAGTCTCTTATAAGTTTAGAATCAATCCAAACATGGGATACGTGCTTTATTGGTGACTTTAACTTACCAGAATATAATGAGTCTAATGTTGCAAGTACATCTGCGAAACTACGGGCCTTGCAAAACTTTTGTAAATTTTATAATTTTGATCAATTTAACTCAGTTTATAATGTTAATGGTAGATTGTTAGATTTAGTCATAAGTAATATCACCTCATTACAAGTTGATAAGTCAGAAATTTCAATGATGAGGGAAGATTTGCATCATCCACCACTGTGTATTAACCTACTTCAAGGAAATGACGAGGCGGAAAATATGTTTTCAGTTAAGTCCGAATTGACTTTTAATTTTAAAAAAGCCGATTATGTCACAATGTACAATTTATTTCTAGAAACAGATTGGTCTTTTCTAACAAATTATGAAGATGTTAACCTCGCTGTAGAAGATTTCTACAGTGTTATTAATAATATATTTATGAAATGCGTCCCAAGGACTTATCCCTCGACTTATTCCAAAAGTCATCGGTATCCTGCATGGTACAGCAGAGACATAATCTATGATATTAGGGAAAAAAATTCAGCATGGAAAAAATATAAGCAATTCAACAATACTCAGGACCTTGAAAAGTTTAAAACACTAAGATCAAAAATAAAAAATGATATTAAGCTAGCGCATGAACAGTATGTCAACCATGTTGAAAATAACTTTAAGACGAATCCTAAATCTTTTTGGTCATATATTCACAGCAAAAAGAATACGACAACGATCCCAAATAATATGACCTACAAAGATAATTCCTTGGGCAATCCTCAAGAAATTGTCGACGCATTTGCTGATCTTTTTAAAACTGCTTTTACAGAGTCAACTGACTACGTAGAATCTGATAACACTGCCAGAGATGAGAATGATCCATCACTGTCAGTCCAACTGAATGAAGACAAGATATGTAAAGCTATCAAGAAGTTAAAAAACAAATTTACCGCTGGTCCTGATGGTATACCGTCATTTCTTATCAAAGACTGTGCTAGTGTCTTAGCGAAACCTTTGCTTATTTTATTTAATTTAGCCCTTAACAGTAACACATTCCCAGAGTTATGGAAAAACTCCAAAATTATTCCCGTTTTTAAAAAAGATAATCGGACTGACATAAAAAATTATCGTCCCATTACCATCATTAATAATTTTAGTAAAGCTTTTGAATTCGCTCTATACGAGGAGCTCCACATACATGTCAATAAACAAATTTGCCCTAATCAGCACGGCTTTGTGGCAGGCCGGTCGACAATCAGCAACTTGGTTTGTGTTACACAATTCATCTCGGAGGTGTTGGATGGCAATGGACAGGTAGATGTCATTTATGCGGACTTCTCAAAGGCGTTCGACAGACTTGACCACGGTATTTTACTAAGGAAGCTTTCTGCTTTTGGTTTTAACCGAGATTTAGTTCTATTCTGCTCCTCCTACTTAAAATGTAGAAACCAATATGTTCAATATCGAGGGCATAAATCTGAAAAAAATTGTTTGTACTTCTGGGGTACCCCAAGGGTCAGTGTTGGGCCCCTTATTCTTTATTTTATTTATAAACGACATCATACTTGGTCTGAACTGCTATTGTCTATTATACGCGGATGACCTCAAACTGTATCTAGCTGTCAAGGATGAATCTGACTGTCTGCTACTACAAGCTGACTTGGATCTAATAAACGACTGGTGTACTTCAAACCTCCTACCTCTCAACGCTGCCAAATGTAACGCAGTCACCTACACTAGGAAATTGAATCCTGTACAGTATGAATACGCTATAAATCAGGTACATTTAAATAAACCAGAGGTATTTAAAGATCTAGGCATAACTTTTGATAATAGGCTGACCTTTAACCAGCATATCAATATCATTGTATCATCAGCTTACAAAACCCTGGGCTTTATCATTAGAAACTCCGGTGAGCTTAACAACATAGACACATTAAAAATTCTATTTACGTCTTTTGTGCGTTCTAAACTTGAGTACGGCTCTGTCGTATGGAATCCTAATTACGCCGTACATAGTAAAGCTATCGAACAAATTCATAGAAGATTTTTAAAATTTATGGCATTTAAGGAGGACAAAACATATCCACCAATAGGGTTTCCGCATGACAAGCTGCTAGAGAGGTTCAGTGTTGATGAACTGGTCAGAAGGCGGTTTCTTCACTCTGCTATGTTTTTGCATAAACTTGTCAATAATAAAATAAAATGTCCTGAACTGTTGGCAAAAGTTAATGCGCTCGTTCATATGCCATTGGTGCAAACAAGATTAACTAATCTTTTTTTATTTACCCACATCAAGAACAAATATATTAGAATTCTCACCGGTGTATGTTATGTGTCATAACTGGCATGATATTCAGGACAAAATTAACCTTTTTAATTGCAGTGTTACAGATATAAGAGCTGCAGTGTTACAGATGTAAGAGCTGCTATAACAATTAACTCATTATACCTATGTGCTTGTAATTAATTATTTAAAAACCTATGTACGTTATACTTATTGAAAATTAGTTAATTGTGTATTTTTTTAATGTTATGCATTTGTTATTGTGTATTTTTCCTACCCTGTAATTGGAACATGTTCTGTTGGGTAGTGTATAATAAAATAAAATAAAATAAAATAAAATTACTATTTACTGCAACTGCTGGCTAAAAAAAGTCAGAAAATACGTAGTAAATTATTTATTTCATAAAATAAACATATACATTGATCAATCATCGCTTAAAAACTTTATTTTATAAGACTTCCTTGTATGAGGTTGACCAGAATAGTTTCGCTGAAGACTCAAGCAGTAGTCGGCCATCATGTGGATATCTCATCTTCCTTGATATCATTCTTCCATAGTTTTTATATCCTGGTTGAATCTTTCCCCTTGTTCTTCACTAAAATCATCTAGGTTTTCTGGAAAACGAGTTATGCTGCTGTGGAGGTAGTGAATCTTAATGCTCATGTTACAACCGAGCTTATTCAAGTTAGAAAGCATCTCTTTCACTAATTCAACGTAACCCTCTGCCTTATGCTCTCCAAGAAAATTTTTAACTACTTCAACAAACGAACACCAGGCATTAGACTCAACCTCGTTCATTGATTTTGTGAAATGTGGATCTTTTATAAGTTGCCTTATCTGAGGACCATAAAAAATTCCGGCCTTCAATTTTTCCGTACTAATACGAAGAAATTCATGTGACAAGTAGCCAAAACAAGTTCCATCTCGGTTAAATGCAAATCACCCACTGATGTTTTTTATACTTGATTTTTTTTTAGAACTAGCGATATTGTCTTATACTCCTGGTAGAATGTCCAATAGGTATAGAGCCATATTTGTTACCATTATGTAAAACTTCGCTTTGAACTATCAATAAAAGACGTCCTTCGCTTGGTGTGTATTCTGACAAACCAATTTTCTCTAAGAGGTCATTTATATCATTACAGAATATCGGGTTATTTTCCTGAGAGAAAAAGGGCAGCAGATCTTTTTCTCTCTTACGATAACATGTAATATTAGTACCTGAATAGAGTTGGTTATTTTCATTTAATCTGGAGACAAGTAATTTGGAAGACTGGGGTCTTTAATGAGATCATACAGCTCTTGTTGAGTGAAACGTAGGAGATTTACTTAAGCTCCTTCAAAATCACTGTGGCTTTCTCCAGATCTGTCTCAGACATTGATGTATCAATATCTAAAAGCATAGGCAGGTTGCTGAATGATGGAACAGATGTTTCTTCAGAATGGTGTCTCTGTCTCCTCGTTGAATCCAGATCAGAATATGTCCATTTGTGCCGATTATTGTGATTGATGTTTACAAGATAAAAATAGCAGTCATCAAAATGGTTGTTTGGTTCTCGCCAAACCATTGGTATTCCAAACTTTAGGTACTTCCTATTTCCATTTATCCACTGTCGCAAATGTTCAACGCATGTTTTACATACGAAATGTGGAGTCCAACATTTATCCTGGTCCCTTAACTGGACGCCAAAATAAGCCAGATATGCTCTTTTCGCAAAGTCAGAAGCGGGTTTTCTGCTTTCTTTCAAAGTGAACTTATTACATATGTAACAAAAAACGTGCGAATGATTTACACAGCTACGTCTGTTTGCGGAAGCCATGGTTTTTATACAACGTATTTCCCCACGAAAACTCAGTACCAAACTGAATCCCAAACTAAACTATAGAATGTGGGTGTAGACACCGGCGACTATCGGCCAGCATGAATTATTTAGTGGGGGACATCACGTGGTTGAGGGTTGGGTTTTATGGTCATGGGGAATACCCAGTAGGGCTATTTAGACCCTAATTTTAGGTAAGAATAATACTATTCTGGTCTCTAAATACACCAGTATTTCATCAGTTTTGCATTTTATCAGGCCAAAATTTGTTATAATGTATTTCAAAAACTAGAGCTCCTACGAAAAAAAACCGCGATATATTTTCGAATCAGCACATCAAACATATCTCAAATCAGTGTTCAGTTTTCCGGCACCAAGAGAAAAATTTTTTTGTGGACCTGTGTAATACGTATGCTACAGGGGCTTTGTCTCAAATCAATTTCAAGTTTAGTCTGGTGTTCCTCAGAGATCAATCCTGGGACTTTTATTGTTTAATATCTTTATTGATAGTGCTGTTAATAGTTTAAATATTTCCCATCTATGGTATGCAGATGTTATGAAAATATACATAAGGATAAGGCATACCCAGGATTGTGATATCCTCCAGGAGAATCTTGACAAACTTGGCCAGAGAAGAAGTTGGATCACGAATCATCGGACCCGAACCGATATTTGACATATCTTCAAGTACTGCTAAGATGGCTATCTCAACCTGGGCTGAAAGGAAAACTCTCCAGTATTGGCAAGAGTTACCAGGATTAGTTCATTCGAAAGCGTTTATAAAATACCCATTGAAATCAAGAGCTAAGAAACTTTTAGAGCTAAACAGGGTAAACCTAAAAATTCTAACAGGCCTATATACCGGGCACTGCCGACTAAACTATCATCTGCATAATCTCGGCCTCGGCGGAAAACGCCGAGTGCCTTCTATGCCTGGAAGATGATGAGAAGGCAGACCACATCATATGTACCTGTCCCGCTGTGGAGAGGATCCGATTCTCAATATTTGGCAAAGGGCAACTACTGCCAGAGGATCTGGACACATTCTCACCCAATAAAGTTATAAGTTTCGTTAAGAGACTGGACTTATTGGGTGAAATATAACTAGGTGTGAACCATAATAGGCCTGCTGAAGGCCGCAGTGGAGGGTCCACAGGGACCCACTCACAAGAAACCTAACCTAACCATCCAATTTTTTTATTTATGTTAACTGTTTTAATCAATTATTATTACCTACTGTATTTAAGCTTCTACTATTTCCTTTTTGTCTTTTTTTTAATTGTAAGTAAATACTTCAATTTCTTATGTTTATTTCCAAACCTGTAACGGGATTTAATCCCGTTGGTTAGTTGTACCTAAATAAGTAATATGAGAATTTTATGCTTCCAGTTATTGTTTCTTGAGAATACATTTTACTTAAAATGTAGTAAAAAATATATTAATCTTAACTTCCCAGCGTTGACCAATGATCATCATTTACATATTTTATGTTTTATTGTAAGAAGATTATTTGACCAGGCATAAACTTTCCGTTTTAGGGACAGTCCATTAAAATGAGATTAGTGGGAAGTTCAGGAGCAGTTAGTTAAGTAACTTTACTTATCAGATTAGGTTTTTGAAGAGTAAAGCAGTTTTGCCTTTACGCCTGCTGTTTCCTAAATGACATTGTAACACAATCAACGAATTTTATTTATTCTGTACAAATAATGAAGCTATTGTTAACACTTAATTGTATACCGCTACCGCACCGGTTTGAATTAACTGATTTTTGGCAGTGTTGGAACTATTTTACGTTCAAATTAATGCTTGTTTTAATGCAGCTTGGATAAAGAACACTTAATAATGTAGATTTACTTTTGTTGTTTATGTTTGAATACCAATACGAAGATTTCAGCATTATTAGATCCTTTTACTTATTTATAAATTTTTTATATTTCATGTCTACTTAGAGAATTAAAGGGTTATAGCTAGAAAACAATTTTCTTTCATTATGTTTATATTTTTATTTAATTTAGTTTAGAAATAGGTAGACATATTAAAGAAGACTTATTCAAATCATTATTCCTGTCTACATACAAATTTTATATGAAAAGTACATAGTTATGAATGTTCCATTTATGTAAGTTTCTTCTTTAAATGCTTTTAAATTTCCTAGATTTTTTATTTTCTAGCATATACTAATACCTGTTCTGACAAAGTGTTAAATTTTAAATAGCCATAGAATATAGGAAAGCAAATATTAAACAACAAGATTTAAGTACTTAGTTCCTGAACACTGCATGACTTAAAGATATTCGCGGTACAAATAAAATATAGTACTCTGGTTACTATTCAACCGTAATTTGTTAATATTTAATATAAACGATAACTTACAATGTAAGTATGGAAAAGTATCTAAAAGATTTCAAGAAATACAGAAACCACTTAAATAACATAATAAAAATAAGAAAACGAAACTGTTACAAAAAACGAATTGAAAAAAAATAAAAATAGAAAAAATGTTGGAAAAATATAAACACAAGTAATTTAAAAAAAAATTAAACAAACACAACAAACGATGATAATGAATTGTAGATATAGTAAGAGAAATCGCTTTAGTGACGGGACGTGCGGTGTAAGACGTGATATGAGGGCGGGAAATGTCTAACACATAACATCATCCATCTTCTATACCGCTTATTATAGCGATAAAGATGATTGTTGTTTTTGTTGGCACGCGACCGAGGCGGAGTTTCACTTACATTCTGTGATATTTCAGGTCTGCACTTAGTTTTGTTACCGATTTGTTTAGCAGTGCATTGTAGGAGAAAGTGTAATATTATTAGTAATAATTATTTTATATCTGTTTATTTGCTGGTGTGGTTTTGAAAATAATTTAAGAAGGTTATCGTATTTAATGTAAAAATGTTTCAACCATGGCAGGCCTGTACGTCTACATCTTATTGTGTTTGTGAACATGAAAGTGATAGTTATTACAGTGATAAAGAAAATCAAAGTTCATCAGTGTTTTCAGTAAGAAAAAATCGGCTACATTTGAACGAGCAAGCGAAACAAATTTGCCTTAATGTTTACAATAATCTTTTGAAGCGACGAGCTAATGATTTGTATGATTTAGATGTACTAGGTGAAACAGCATCTCTGACTAACGTTCCCCATCCTACAATACACAAACTGGTGAAAGAAGGAGCCCTCCCAAAAAACAACGATGCGACGCCGGTCAATCGAAAACTTTGGACCCATCGTTAGCAAAACTTTTAAGAACTTTAATTTACGACGCGTATCAAAAAATGAAATTGACGTGGTAGACAGAAAACTAACAGAAATGGATTATCATCTGAAATGTACCAAAAGAACTTTAGGATCTTGGCAAAGAAACATTGGATTTAAATATCAAACTATTAATAAATGCATGGCCAATATGGAAAGCAGACTAATAGTGGATTGGCGAGATTCATATCTAGAAGAGATTAAAGAACTCAGAAGTGAAAATAGACCAATTTATTATCTAGATGAAACTTGGTATGGTACTCATGACACCGTAAAAAAAATTACATACTGACCGATATAGGAAATGTCAGCCAGTCTAATTGCCCCTTAATAAAAGGACTCGATTGATTATAACGGGTGATTATAAAGTAAGGGATATATTTCAACTTATTATATATTCTTAAATCAAATTAATAACAAAAAGTAAATGGAATCTAGTTGCTTACATAATGGGATTTCTGATGTCAAACACTAGTTACCGCAAATGCTCGATATGACCTCCATTTTGTTGTTATAAAATTACCAACCGTTCCTCCAAATTGTATACAGCACTATTCAACATTTCTGATTGAATGGCACGAATTTGCTCTCTAATACTGTCCTTTAATTTCTCCAGCGTTGTTGGCCGTGTTCTAAACACTAAATTTTTTAAATAACCCCACAGCCAGTAATCCGCTGGGTTAATATCAGGCGATCTTGGTGGCCATGAATTTGCAAAATGTCTGCTTATAACACGATCTTGAAAAACCGCAGTTAACAATTCCGTAACTGGTCGGTAAATGTGCGGAGGTGCTCCATCCTGCATAAAAATCATGCAACTGTGGAATTGCATAATCCCTTAACATTTGCAGGTTACGTTCACCAGTAACAGTTACAGATACGGCCTCCCCATTCTGTATTTCCTCGAAAAAGTATGGACAATGATGAAATTAGCTGTAAAACCACACCAAACGGTGACTTTTTGTCATGAAGGCCTTGCCGAACGATTTCATGTGGATTTTCTGTTGACCATATTCGACAGTTTTGAGTATTAATTCCACCATTAAGAGAGAAATGAGCCTCATTTGTCCATAAAATACGGGATAACCATTCTGGTTCAATTTCCATCTGAGCCAATACGTGTAATGAAAAATCGTACCTGAGAGCAGAATCTGCGTCCTTTAATTCAAACAGCAGTTGCAGTTTATAGGGATACATTTTTAGGATTTTGCGTAAAATTTTCCAAACCGTGGTGTATGGCATTTGTAATCGTTTTGATATCGCATTCACACTACTGATTGCTAGCGGATTAGTATTGGCTACGTTTTGATTTTCCTGAAGAATTTCTGCAACTTGGACATCACTAATCCTAGATCTTCCTGACCTCGGAAGGTCTTTTACAGACCCTGTTCTTTCAAATTTGCTAATCAAATTACGATACGCCTTCATTTTGCACGGCCCTGCCCTCAAACCCATTTTCGTACGAAATCTTCGTAATCCAGTAGTGTTATTTTTACCGCCATCATAATAACATTGCACTAAACCAATTCTTGTTTGCAGATCCATATTGAAATTGTTACAATTTACGTTACGCGAGTTTTATTTTGAGAACAATTCTCTAAATTACGATTATTTCGTTTGACACTTGTATCAATAGTTGTCACGACAATTCTTTTGTTTTCCATAGATACACTAAAATCAAATTATTGAGGCAACTAGATTCTGTTTACTTTCTGCTATTAGCATAATTTCTTAAAACTATATAAGGATTTAAAATAGACCCCTTACTTTATGATAACCCCATATTACACTATGGATCAGTTGATGGATGGATTGATAATGCATTGAAACTGTGCAGAAAAATCATGGAAGCCTGTAAAGTGGATTGCCACAAGCACATGGAAGGAGAAATATTTGAGGAATGGATTGAAAATAACCTAATTTCAAAATTAAAACCAAATAGCATTATTGTTCTTGACAATGCGAAGTATCATACGAGACAAGTATATAGAATTCCTAATAAGAGTTCTACTAAGCTGGAATTACAATGTTTTTTTAATGGAATATGATCTCTATTATGAGAAAAATTATAATAAAGCGCAACTCTTGGTAGTCCTGCAAATGAAAAATTATGAGATTATCGCCATATTTATGTATCTTCAAACCAGTTGTACGTCTTTCTGTTTTTATTATAGTAATAACTTTACTATTAGAATTTATTTTTAGTTTATTTATAGAGAGAAATATTTGTTTCTGAGTATACTTTTTGTTTTTATTTTATTTTTAAAGATTTCTTGTTACTTTTTAAATAATTTCTTTATTCTATATTAATATTCCATACTCATCCTTTCCTGGCAAGAAATGCGCTCATCTCCTCGCGGTTCTTGCTGGTTAATAACAATTTATATTAGGCAAACTTGAATACTGTATGTGTTGTCAATATTTTAACATCAGTACTTTTATTTCAAGGTAATACTTTTTGTACATTTGTTAAATTATTGCTAGCTAAACCAAGCACAAAGACCTACATTGAAAAAGTAAACGAGCGAGCAATACAGATAAATTCGGCTCTGCGTTCTGTAGCGTCTTACCCCGCACGTCTAAAGCGATTTCTTCTACTATACGTTCAATAACTTTTATATCGACATTGGTAAAAATTTTACAGCTAAAATAATTGAATCACCTACTAAGTCTCCTCCAAGATCCTCGACATCGTCCTCAATCTTCTACGAACAACTCAATATTCTACGACTAAAAATTAAATTATTTGTATTATAAAATCTTTAAATTTCAATAAGGCCCAGGAATAGATACTATAAAACCGGCAACTTTACAGAACGTGAACGAGAAAATAGCATTACCAGCAGCCCATCTCACAAATAGCATTATTGAAGTGGGTATTTGTTCAGATGAATTTAAGATTGCAGTAATTGGTTTGTTAGTAAAGCAATCTGATCAGTTTGAAACTATCACAAATTGTACTGACTATGCATAGAAACTTAAAAATGACTCTTAAAAGTACTGCGCATAATCTATAAATATTCAAACTGTTTCGGACTGATTTATAGTGACAAAAACGATACTTCAAACCATCGACCCATTTGTATATAACTATTTTGGCAAGAATATTAGAAAAAGTCTGAATATCTAGAATAAAATAGGCATCTACTATTTAAAAACCATATAAAATTTTGCCTGAAAGAGAACTTCGATCTCAAAAGGAAAAATCCACTAAGGAGTAACAAGTAAAGTTTATAAACCATTAGCTGAAAATAAACCAGCATTGTGCCTGTTCCTTGACCTTACAAAAAGCTTCAACACTGTTAACTATTTACATTTGATAAAAGCACTGCATGCATTGGAGGTAATACTCAATAGCAGTAACACTTGGAGTGCCTCAAGGAACTGTTTTAGGACCTATGATATTTAATACGTATATTAATAATTCCTTTATTCTAAACAGTAGTTATTGGTAATTTTGCAGATGACATCGTTGTATTTGATATAGATGATTCATGGGAAGGCCTAAAACAAAAGACAAAAATAGATTGTCAAAATGTAATTAATTATTTTAATTACAAATCATTGACTATTAATTTCAAAAACACTGCGTTCTTGCCGCTAAGTTGTGATAGATGAAAATTGCCAGATTATGAAATATTAATAATTACTAGTCAACGGTATTTAACTATAGTGTCAGTTTTTTTGTTAAATTTAAGTACTTACAAGATGCATTAGATATATCTCACACAAAAACATTTGTGCTCTGGTAGAATCTCTTATGGAGTACTTAGCTGAGGGAATTAGCTGACTACTGGAACTTAAAAAACTAAATATAATTCAAAAGTTATTTAAATGTATATAAAGCAAGTATATTTCTTAAAAAATATCACTTACCAGTTTAAAAATAAAAGTCGGCCAACATTTAGTACACACTCATACGTAAATGCTTTTACAAAATAAATGCATTACTTCTCAGCAAGTTATGTAACAATATGTTTTATAAAACTAATGGGGGTCTGGATATTCATAAAAAAGTTAAAATATTTTAGCGTAGTTTTGAAGTGATGGAGTACAACATGCTGTAGACTGAAGTTGAGTGTTTAATCCACTAAGCTACTACAAAATGTTCGTCGTTAAAACGTTATAAAGAGTACTTTTTTTTTATAAAAAAATCTGTATTTATTTTAGTACAGAAACTAAAATACTTCAGAATTTTATTTTGATATAGTTGTTAGAGAATTATAAATTTTATTAGTCTAACGGGTTAGTAAGAAGCGTTTCCAACGGTTTTCTTCGAGAGCTGAATATCTTCTTCAAATTGTCATGTGTAAATTTTGCAAAATACGTATTCATCTTAATAATTGATCAAATATTACTGAACAATTAACTAAAAAGTGTAGTTACTCTAAAATTCCATATGATCCAATTACTTAAGATGATCTGTATCGACATAATTATCCTGGCTTTAGTAAAGTTCATATACAATGGGATTAAACTGATGATATTAACTGTTACTGCATTCGATTAATTAAATTGTCTATAAACACCACTTAATCTATGAACAGTTCATGATAGACATTACGAAATAGTTAACTTTACTTATACCCCTAGTTGAACGATTTTTCAGTCTCTGAGTGTACCTTGAAAAAATACAAGTGTTTGTCCATAAATTTATAATATCATAAATTTCTTGAATCCTCGGCTATATCGAAATAATCAGCTGTAAACTGGCTAATTTTTGGCATATATCGGATAAAACAATTGCATGAGCGACATACTCTGCAAAGTTATCCCAGAAGGCATCTTCGGTCCCCTTTAGCAAGACATACTTTAAAAACTTGAAGGTCAGCCTTACACGGTGTTTGAACAAATTTCTCCGTTCGATAACCTCTTTTTTGAGCTTTCAGGTTATTTGGTAACTTTCGTGCCTCAGTCGCTTCCTCGCTTTAAGTTGTATATGTCTTAATTAATCCTACACCTACTTCTTCCTATAGTTTCATAGTATTACATTAACAGCTGTAGAGATCTGAAACTACTGATGGTGTTTTGTATCACTCAGGCTCGTTATTATTTTGTCATTTATACAATTCAGGTTCAATACCTTTAAGTTCCATTGGTGGCATAGGAACAAACGAGGAACGTAAGATCTTGATGAACATTTCTGTGATTGATTCACCAGCTTTACTATCCTAATGTAGTAGAGTGGTATCGGAAAGACAGCCATACTTATCCTTCATTGAAACTCCAGAAATGCAAATATTTCTAAGAACATATATTTCCTTTATCTGTTTCTATTTCTGGTATGCAATATGTGCCTCTGGTATCCAAATATGTAGGAGCTTCCTTCTGCTAATTACACAACTCCTGAGAGATACGCTCATCGTTCTCATGAGATGAACGACTGTATTTATCTAATCCAGATTTTACGCCAATATTTCAAGGGTATTCTGTTATGAATCTGAGCACATTTTGTAGTGCTTAAGATTGTCCATATAAATTATATAGGTGACGTTGTGACCTCAGTTATTAATAGGACTACTCACTGATACCCGTGGGTCTGGCGGGGCTCAACTGATAAGGGCAGTAGCGATATATAATGTAAGAGGATCCATTTCCTTAATGTCATCAGTTTTGTCAAAACCCGTTGATCACCTGTGGTGTTTTTTTTTATTCCTCGTTTTGGATCACGATAATGTAATCGTGATCCACAAGCTTTCTCATAAAATGTTCAATATGTTCTGAATATATCGTGATCTATGATGAATAAATATTTTTACTTCGACCATCGGTGACCAGGGAAACTTAGCTTAATCAGGCTTTAAGTAAAGTTTCTGCTGTTCCACTTAACTTTTTTTCAGCATGTTTGCGGTGCTGAGGTGTATGTAAGTGCTTATCTTGTCTGTTTATAAACGTTTCTTTCTCAGATTTTGATACAATGGAAGAACTAGATAAAGAACAACTATGGTCGGCCCGACCATTGCTATTAAACACATATGTATGTATTTTTAGGTACATTTATTTTTCTCTGCGCAGTTTAATTTTTTAAGAATGAAAATAAAACTGGCTATTATCATTACGATTCGCAATATTTGATTTGAAATTTTACAGCAAAATGTTACAAAGCAATATGGTATTTTACAAATTTTGCATATTGTAAATTTTGTATAAATTAAATTATATGGAAAAATCTCTTAGGTTTGTAAAACTGCTTTAGAATTTGTTCTTAAAGAGTTAATATTATCATTTTAACGATTGTTTTGGTTACAAGTATTTCGTTTAAAGAAGGTGAGAGGTGACAGCACGATAAAATTCTAAATTTATCGCGACTTGACGCCACTGTTAATAAACATTCGTAATTTAAATGTTATGTACTGATCATTCTATTTAAAATAATCTTACTCTTAATAAAATACTCGTAATATCTTTCGTATTATAACATAATTAAGTACGGCAATTTATCTACATATTTGTGGTGTTACGCATTAAATTAATTTAAAATTTATAAATTAATAAAAACAGAACATTTATTTTGCACATGTATTGTCTACGCGAAACAAAATATTTGACGTGAACTTGCAAATTAAAGGCCGTATTTGATGACAATCTGTTTATTTTCGTCGCAATGCCTAATAAATTATTATAACAAAATATATTACTTACTTCTTCTAAAATTTGTGACATTTTTATTTTGCCCTGCTCCAGAAATACATCGTCGATTTTGAATTTTTATACTATTTTATTTCTTCAGTAAATTATGAATTCATCCTTTTGTAAATTCTAATCGATTTAAAATTATATTTATCATTTGGTGATTTGTATTTTAAATATTATAAAGATATTTAATTTATTTTGTTATGTTGGTATTCTTGGCTAGTGAAATTAATTTTCTGCTTATTAAAATTGTACATATATATCCTTAAAAAAACACTTACCTTTTCACGATAAAAATAAAATAATGAACACCATTTTTGGTGATCATTTTCTCAATCAAAGCTAACTTACACATAAGGTGTTTTCCGTTGCAGGGCAGTATTATTTCGTTTTTTTTTTATTTAATTTTTTTACTGAAATTGGCTAGGACTTCGTAAACAAATCATCTTCATATGACGTATATTTTTGACAAGGCTAAGTACTTAAAACTATCTTGTCAATGTTCACTAAACACTAAGTACCTATGTTCTCTAAACACTAAAGTACATATAACTTGATTTGAAAAGTTTACAAAGTTTGTAAACTATTGTTTGCCGGTAATGTCAATCGATGTGAAATGCGCACGTGGTTTTCATTTTCCAGATATATAAAAAAGAATTGCTGAGAATAACAACTGTCAGTCTATAAATCTTAATTATTATGACAGAGAACTAACGCATGTCCTCAACAGTCGCGTTAGCGGGAAGGAAGCAAAATGTATACAAATCCGCAAACTTTGTTTAAAGTTAAAAATTATTTAACAAACTCACCAAATACTCTTCTGGGAATGCCATTATGATTGTTAGCAAAGATAATACAAGTTACAGAAAAGAGTAGCAACCAGCAAAAGTAAGTCCTCATTGTGCTGGTAGCACCCAATGGGCACAAGAAAAAATTTACATTTCAATGTGTGTAAAATTCACTAAAACACTCTAATAACACCAAGGAATAAATACACATAGATAGCATAAGTTGCGGAATAAATCTGAAAAGCGCGGTCTTTTAACCACGTGCACACATGGAACGGTGTTCTCTGCTACGAGTCAACCGTTCAAGTGCGAGCTTCGCGTGGAAATGTTTCCAACTAAACCTCATAGCCAGAGGGTTTTTGCCGCCCCCAACACGGTCTCCCTTCTGCGGAGAAATAGGCGTGCGCCTTACCCTGACGGCTGTGCGCATTCGTCGACCCCGCACCCTGTAAAACTTTTGCTTTAACGAATCCATGTTTCGGCAACTAAGTTATATAGGTACATAGAATCGTTTATCGAAAAACCTCATAAGTAACACGTCGAGATCCGCCAGCTGGAGGTCCATTGTGAATAACTGTATGGGGTTACAGATGCCGATGTCGATGTGGCCCATTTGGTATAATAAAACTATTGAGAAAATACTATAGCACACCTATCACTGGCGAAAATTTCACACTGTTCAATTTCTTTCTTTTTCGGGAACGGGGAAAATGCATCAAAATGATTTATTTTTACGATGCGTCCAATAATAGCTCCCAGCTTGTTCATCTGTGTTTATGCGATGCTTTGCCTAGCGAAGACATAGTGTTATCTGGAGAACGCTAGAATCAGAAACATTTTTATTCCAGTACTCAAGGGGAAAATTAAATAAGCTGAAAGAAACTTTTAAAGTTACTCGGCATATCGTTCCGGCCGATTAATGGATTCTTAAATTGCTCAAACAATTGAAGTACGTGTAAGATGGAACAACGGTGGGGCGGTGACAACGAACTAATGACCTTTCTATACGGATAATCCCGATTTCATCGACATTTGGAATAGCACACAGGCGCTCTCATCTTAAATATATTAGTCGGCAGCACGCCACCACGAGCTGCCATCCTGCCACACTGCACACTGCTATCGTTTTACGGACAGGGACAGGGGCTTCGTGAAATTCGAAATGGTGAGACCCCTACCGCGTAGCGTTCTCTGAAAAATCACTTACAATGCTCTGACATAATATCATTCTTTAATCGCCTCCTTGGAATGTTGCTCTTCTATTCCCATTTTCGATTTCGAACTACGGACTTCCCTCATTTTCTAAAAAAGAATTATAATTCAACGACTTCGCTAAATCACTATTGATTTAATAAATAAGTTGACTTTTCAAAGATAGTATTGAACATTTGATATTAGCCACATTATCAAGAAATTCGTGAAAATATAACTATGTTTCCCAATTGGCAATAGATTAATAATAATAATTAACGTAGAAAATACCCAATTCTGTCAATCAGGGCGAGGGATAGAAATTTGTTGTGAAATAAAATTCTCTCTTAATTGGTATATTTTTTATTAGGTCTACGTTGCAAGATCTCACAGCATAAGGTGCGAGACTCATTGGCGAGCGGTGAGCGACGAGCTTTGAGTGTTAAATAAAATATTAATCTTTTAATGATTGTGTTCCCATTGACTAAGGGATGCTCTTTGAAATTTACATACAAAACTGGAAGTGCGACCATTTACTTAAAATGGAAAAATATAATTATTACAATAATTTTATGCGCATATAACTTTATTCGGATATGTTATACAGACTATATATTCTATTTATTATTTATTTATTTAACGGAACTTCCACGGCCTTGATCACTATTCTCGATGATGTCTTGACGTCAATTAACTCTGATAAAGTAACTTCCTTGACCTTATTAGATATGTCAAAAGTTTTTGACTCCTTAAACACCGATCCGCTAATAAAAACGTAAATTCTATGGGATAGAGGATAATAAATCTATTTCAATATACTTGTCTTGACACCACAAGGAGAAGACTCTCTGACAGATGCTTGTTACTATCGGGAATGCCCCAAGGCTCGATTTTGGGGCCCTTGCTTTTTAACATTTACACCACAGACTTGTCTCAAGTCACGACATATTGTTCCCTGCATATGTACGCTGATGATATACAACTATACTTTACTTTTGATGTGATGAAGTCTGAGAAGGCCCAAACCAAAATTAATCATGGTTTAAATGGAATAAAAAACTGGACCTTTCAGAATTTCTATTTATTAAATCCAAATAAAAGTAAAGATATAGTCTTTGGCACTGCAAATAAATTAAAAGTTCTTACTCACTTTTAACTGTCAATTGACAATATAATTAGAACAAGTTGACAAGATGAACAATTTGAGGCTAACCTTTGATAAAAATTTTAACTTTATTCCTCATATATCGGAAGTCCTTAGAAAATGTTTCTGCTCTTTTAAACAGACTTCAAGTATAGCACTCGTAACGCCGCGTTATGTCGGTGGATGTAGGCCGAAGTCGCATATATGGGGCGTGCAGAAAATAAGTGCATGAGCGATTCCGGAGCCTGACGGCAGATCCTGCAGTTGATATCAGGACCCTCTACACGCCTCACGCGGCTACGATAGACCAAGGTGTTGAGAACACCATCCTGGCAGACCATAATGAACCCCTTGGTCTCTGTCTTAAGCCCGGCTGCCTTTAAAAAGGCGAATGTTAGCCTGGTCGATAAACCCAGCGTTTCTATGTTCTTATAGAAGACACCATGCTGGGGTTTATCGACATGCTGCCGAAACAGATTTTCCTGTTCGGCAGCTATAATTCCGGCTTTCAAACGATTTGGCTGAAGTTCCGTGACTGACTCTATATCAGCACCTCGCCGACCTCCTCAACTGATATCAAATGCGAGACCAAATTCATCTGCTGCTCTTTTTGCTGCCTTGAACAATCCTGCTCCCACTCCTACAGTTTCGTGATGTTTCACAAACCGTTAGAGGGGATCTGAGCTCTTGAGGATGTTACATGCCATACTCAGTACTACTCTGCCATGCGTATATTCCAGGCCCAAGAGTCCCCGGCCCCCCCATTGACGTGGGAGGTACACTCGAGGAACGGACGATCTAGGATAAATACTTCTGTGAATATTCATCATGTTGCGGGTATATCTGTCTAATTGGCGCAGCTTGTCTACCGTCCAATTTACTACTCCGAAAGAGTAGAGCAGAACCAGAACGGCAATCATATTAGTTGCAGACACCTTGTCTTTCTCCGAAAGTTCGGAAGACCAAATCTTTCGGAGGCGGTGTCTTTACTTGCCGCGGAGAGAATCCTTTATTTGTGTTACATCCTGGATGTGCCTTTGTTGCACACCCAGATATGTATAGGTCTCTCCGGCATCCAGATATTTTAGGATGCTTCCGTCTGCGAGCTACGCATCTTCAGAGAATTCCCCGCATCGTCCTCTCTTGAGGTGGACGATGCGAACTCCATACCAATGGCTCGCGTGTATTCTTTGACCAAAAGAGGAGACGACTCATGTAGTCACCCTGGAAATCTCCTCTCCTAATTACCACCTGCTCTGTCGTGACCCGCTGTGCATCTAATGTTATAGTGAAACAAGTCTTCCAGAGCGGCAGCAGCTGTTCTATGCATCTCACTAGTTGTACTGGTACCGCAAGAAATTCGAGCAAGTGCATCAATAGCTCATGCGATGTTGTATCAAATGCCTTGCGGTAATTAATCCAGGCCGTTAATAGATTCCGCCTGTATTGCACAGAATCCTGTGTAATACAGCGGTCTATCAGCAGGCTAGCCTTGCAACCTGCCATACCCTTCTTGGCACCACGCTGTTCGTGTATCTGTAGACATTCATTATTATTATTATAATTATTACTATTATTATTATTATTATTTATTGGCGTATTAATTTCTAAATGCTGTGTTAAATTAAATTTTCGACACCTTAATAATACAAACAGTCAAATTATAATTCCTTTACAGCAATATGATGTGCATCATAAACGATATGCAAGTACAAAACTATTACTCCATTGTAATGAATTTGTCTATATGCTCTTCAATAAAAGCCTTCCAGCCATTCAAACAATTTAAATGTTAATATATTCTATATAATCATGTAAAATCAAGTGTTAAATAAATAGTGCTTTACGAACAACGCGACGCGACGTCTCAAATTCATCACGAATCGTAGTTGGACTGTTTATACTAGTCAAATCAAATTAGCTCTAATGTAAACGTTTACCGGAAGCAATTACAACAGAAGGAAAACTAGATGCCACTCTGTTAAGATCATCTCCTGAACAACTAGGTGAAAATTTACATTTCTAGACTCTCAGCCAACGATTCTATCTGAAAAAAAGCGTTGCCTAAAACAATTTCGGAAAGTTACAATCGCAGATATCTCGAGAATGGAAATAACTAGTTAAAACGTAAACATATTGTAGCTAAATACCATTATAGTCTTTAAAACATTATATAAATATTACAAAGAATTACTTCTTGTTGATACAAAAAATCTAGATACAATTACATTTTTTCATATAGTTTGGCGGAGAATATTGATACTGTAGAATTTTTTGTATTGAAATTGGGCCCCGAACATACAGAAGGATTGGAACATTCGATTTTTACAAATATTCCGTTAAATTGAAGATTAGACTTTTACGACAAAATATGATATACGTATTCGCGTACTACGGTTCAAAATACATACTGTAACACTCGCACACCACACTCACACGACATACACCCGCCCACACATTACACCACGCATACTGTGCACCATGCATATACAACACGTATGCGCACACCACATACCATTCACATTCTTCCCACCACACTAGCACACACCAAGCACTCATTACGTGTGCGTATGGAAATCTCACGCATGCTCTATACTCACCACTCACTCATACGCATACGGTGAGCAATACATACATAAAAAAACTCGTTGTGTCCCGACGAAGTACCCATGTTTTTATTTAAAAAAAAAATTGGCTTCATCTTGCAACCCATGACTTATTTAGTTGTTTTCTTTTTCAACGGAAACTTTTCCAAAAATTTTAAAAGTAGGTAAAGAGATTCCAGTTCATAAAAAGCAAGCTCCCTAGTTTACGGAAAATTATAGACCGATAACTGTCGCATCTGGTTTCTCAAAAATATTTGTTTATTGTTATTTGGACCGTATGTTAACATTTATTGGAAAATATAATATTTTTACTAAAAATCAACAAGGGTTTCGGGCTAATATGTCTGCACATACGGCAATTCATTCTTTTGCAATCAACTGATCGAACATATGGAGGCAAGCGAATGCCCTGTTGGGATATTTTGTAATCTCAGCAGGGCATTCGATTGCGTCAATCATATGAATCTTTTATACAAACTCTATTCGTATGGAATACGAGGTGTGGCATGCGAATGGATGGCATCCTGTTTGAATAACCGTAAATAGTATGTTAACCTAACATATTTGTGTAATACTGGTATGAATACAATCAAATCTAAATATTTAGATATAAATTTGGAAGGTCCACAAGGCTCTGTACTGGGTCCTATTTTATTTCTTTCATATACGAACGAACTTGACACTTTAACCACTAATGCATTCTTTGTTATGTATACCGATGATAAATCATTATTAATCTCGAAGATCAACATCTGGAATCTAAATGTAACAATGTGTTACAAATTGTATAAATCAAATTCATTTTATTTTAACACCGAAAAAAATAAAAGCGATCAGATTTCATAACAGACAAAAATACTGTTCTGAATTAAATATCACTATAAATGGTTCAGATATTCTGAATAGTAACCAAGAAGTCAATAGACGAGTGCCTCAACTGGAAGTTCCGCTGTACTCAGTACGCTATTGTCATTGTTACAAAAATCGTAGGGTATGGGCGCTTTGCTGCTAGTAATAATATTTATTAACAGCGTTACTTTTCAAAAAGTGCATAAAGGTTATTTTAAAAATAAACAAATGACTGATATTTTTGCTTCTTTCAAACCATCTGTACATGCGCAAAAGATGAAAATAACAAAACGAGCATTACAGGCCTTTGAAGTTCAAGGTAAGAACTAAATATCCTGTAAGTTTCATATTTTTATCTCGTAGCCAACATATTCATATTATAGCCTAAATAATGCGATTTTTTAAAATTTCAAAATTTCTAGCAGAGACTTTTTTTATAAAGAGTAGGCCGAACGAGTCAATTGTAGGTTTTATTACTTCCACGATACTTGATCTCTGAAAAATATCAGCTGTTTGCATTCAACAGTCGAGACACTGGAGTCAGTTAAAATCACGAAAAATCAATAAAATACACGTATTTTCAGCACCGTGTTATTTTTGAATTTGTATTCTTTACACAAAAACTACTTTCTTTTAGCTTTGAAATGCCATCTTGAACGTGTAGATATCTTTAATAGAAAAATTTTGACAGTTAAAATTATTAAAGCATAAAAATGACGTTTTTTAAATGTTTTAATTCAGGCAGGCAGGAACTGACGCATGCGAAAATTAAATGAAGGTGGATTTCCTTTTTTGGAACCCTAAAGAAGATTCTCACAAAGTTTGAGCAAAATCTAAATTAAGCTGGCTTTACTGATTAGACGATTTCATATGGAATGACTTATATGTGACAGATAATTCGACAAACTCCTTAAGAGGGCTAATCGAACCAGTGTTTGTAAGGTAATTTTTTCAAAATTTATTTCTTCCATACGGTTTGGTCAAATTACACCAAATTTGGAGGATCAGTAGTTGAAAGTGTACTAGAGGGTACATGTATATCTATTTTAATTAATTTTCACTTTATGTAGGGAAAATTTATACTGTAAATATAAGTGAAATTTGGACGCATAAAAATGACGTTTTGTAAATGTTTTAATTCAGGCAGGCAGGAACTGACGCATGCGAAAATTAAATGAAGGTGGATTTCCTTTTTTGGAACCCTAAAGAAGATTCTCACAAAGTTTGAGCAAAATCTAAATTAAGCTGGCTTTACTGATTAGACGATTTCATATGGAATGACTTATATGTGACAGATAATTCGACAAACTCCTTAAGAGGGCTAATCGAACCAGTGTTTGTAAGGTAATTTTTCAAAATTTATTTCTTCCATACGGCTTGGTCAAATTACACCAAATTTGGAGGATCAGTAGTTGAAAGTGTACTAGAGGGTACATGTATATCTATTTTAATTAATTTTCACTTTATGTAGGGAAAATTTATACTGTAAATATAAGTGAAATTTGGACGTGATTAGCTCCTGAATTATGATATCAATCGGTAAAATTCGAGGTAAAATTCATACATGTCGTCTAGAATGAATTTTCATAATTATGCTCAGCAAGTTTCAAACTTTTATTCCGTACTATTTGGTTAAAAAGAATTTTCTAAATAAGTATCTTTGTCACTAAAAATGGAGCAAGGAAGTGTTACCTCTATCGGGAATCGCACCTCAATGAAGTCGGTGAAGAAAACGTCCAGTGAAGTGAAGTCAAGAGCAAAATTATTCAGCGGCACATGTATAAAAACTTTCTAGAGAGTGACACAGCTATCCGAAGTTTTTTCCCGACTAGGCCCCTTAAAATTTGTAGGACAGACAACTTTTCCACTAATTCATTCAATGGTGAATGCTATTATGCTATAATTCCGAAATACTAATGTCCGTAAATATCGTTTTTGTTGCTTTGTTTTATGTTGACTTCACTAATTCTTTTTCTAAACTGTGTATGTCAAAATGTCAATTTCATTTTCCTTTAAATATAGATTATCTACATATATTTAAACTATAAACTAGGCTTTATCAACCTTTTAATTAAAGAAGTAACGAACGTGTACAGTTTTTTATTTTAATAAAATTACTCTCAGTTTTTTAGTCATTTGCTGTTATTTGAAAAGTTCGATTATAAGATTGGACTTTTATTAAATAGGTAGGTGTAATAGGGGAGCTGCTGTAACAGATGGTGAACTCTGGCTACTTTTTAAAAGCCGTTTCAGTCTGAAATGCTTCCGTTAATGCAATCAAACTTAGAATCGCGAACAATATTATAAACGTCTCTTAATGGAAACAATTTAATCTATTGTTAAATTTTGCTTCAAATTTTAGGCATTTCAACAAAACATTTGTTATTTACGTGCTTTTCATGTTCAGTTTGACAAGAACTTGTCATTGTTCTAATTTGTTAATTATAATTACCGGTATTTACCGTGAATTAGTCTTGCAGAAGGAACTGCAACTGTGTAATAAAGTTCAACGATTCATTGGATTTTCACGATTCAGCGTTTGTTCCTATTACGTTAAAACAAATTTAACAGTTCAATATTGACTAACTGATTGATTCGTAATGTAAAACTAGCAGTTATATTATCGCGTAGCAATAAACCATTAAATTGAAATCTATTCCATCGTGGTCATTTTAGCAGTTTTTTATTGCGAGAATCATCGAATATTACTGTTTCATAGTTTCAATAAACACTAAAATACCAAATACTAATAGACGTGCGTTTCGCCAACAATTGAAACTTAAGTTTTAATCAAGTTAAAAGTTTTCCTTTTCACAATGCTGTACTAGCAAAAAACGATTTTTATAACTAAGCTCACATTACTAAAGCTGGCAAGTCGTGCCGCCATTCAGTTGTGCAACAGCAGGTACATACCTGGTGAGGCAACGACCGACCGGCAGACAAAACGAAGCGAGCTGCTAGACTAGTCTATTGATGTATGTAGTGTTTGCACTCTGATTTATTCCTCTCCGTTGTATTGTATCTTGTTGTATTGTTGATAATTTTATTTGTTGTATTTTATTGTTAAAAATAATTTAATAACAAAATATGTCGGACGTGCGCAAGGGTCAAAAACGGCCATGTGAATAAATTTATCGGTGAATTCCCTGATTTATTCTATAATGCTGCTACAATAATTTGTAAGGTGTGCAAAACAGACCTGATATGCCGAGATAAATATGACTGTAGACGTCACGTAAATACTGTGCAGCATAAAACTAAAAAAATGGCGTGCCTTCGAAAACACAATTTATGTTCGATTTACTGTTAATGCTGATTGCCTGTGATGTTCCGCTGAACATACTCGACAAACAACCATTTCAGGAGTTCTGGAATAAATACAATCCCCTGCTGACGGTACCAAGTCGCGCAACGTTATGTAACTATGTACCAACTGTACGTGAAGACATTGTAAATAAGATCAAATGTGTATTAAAAAAAATACACGGCTGTAGTTATGCGTTGACGAGACGACAGATCGTAAAAAAATTCTATTGTAATTGTTATAGTACGTGTACTGGACCCTCTTAAACCGACATTTCGACTATTGCTAGCTAACAAAAGACTAACTGAGTGTATTAGCAAAACAATTACGCCAGTGGTGCTGGAGAAGTTAGACAAATTTTATCTCTCAACAGGTCAAATGTTGATGTTTGTGACCGATGGTGCCGCGACAATGAGTTTGACGGGCCGTTCTCTTCAAGAACATGGTTCTAGGTTGATACATGTTATGTGTAAAGTGCACGCTTTACATCTTGTAGCAGAAACTATTCGACAAGGTTTTCCAGAAGTGGATGCATTAATAGCAAGTGTTCCTTAAATCTCCTAAATGTCTTCGCGCATTTCACTTCATGTGTCCCTGTATTCTCGAACCACCACAGCCGATTCTTACACGCTGGAGGAACATGGTTGAAGGCAGCTTTTTATTATGCTGAATATTTACATGAATAAATGCTATGATACTACAATTCAATCCTGACAAGGCTGCAGCTATTAAGGAAAGCCAGACAAAACTCGAAGATGCTTCCATTAAAACAGCTTTAAAATCTATTCACAAGAACTATAATGGATTACATGACGCCATGCAAAACTTACAAAATAGCACGTTGTCGTTAGCGGAGTCACTGCAAATAGTGGACGAAGTAAATTGACTGCCACACTCTATAGGCGACGCAAAAAATGAGCCCGTTAGAGAAAATTTCGCACGTCTGTTAAAGAAAGACACCAGTTTTAGACAAATTTGTGATGATACTGATGGTGCAACTCCAGATCTGTTAAGTACATTCAAAGACTATTTTAAGTTTGCCTGTATTACTTCAATAGATGTCGAACGGTCGCTCTCAAAATATAAGCATATTTTTTCACCACAGCAAACATCACTTACGAAGATAACCATAGAAACATACCTGATATTGCAAAGTTTTTACAGATCTTCTCCAGTTAGTGATATCCAAGCTAGTTAATAGGGTAAGTTGTGCATACATTGTTATAAATTGTAACAGTTTATTGGTTTTGTTATTAGTTAATTTTTTTACGCCTATTATGATGCGCACGCCTATGACTCGCCGCACATTTCCGCCAGCTTACACATTACTAGTAAGTTGAGTAGTATGTTTTTACTATTTTTACATAATTGTTAATACGTGTTGTGGGTATTCAAATTGTTACCTTGATTACCATATACATTATACTCAATATTAAGATTTGTTTAGCTGTTTAACATTTTTTTATGCAATTGTGATATAAAATGGCAAACAAATTACATAAATGAAATACATGGTAGAAGAAGCATTTTTGTGTGAAAACTAATTAAAGTTACCTTGACAAAAAATTGGAAACTCTTATTGCAATTTAAACAGTTGCTACAAAAAATGTTGATAAAATAGGATCTTACGCTGCTTCTACTTTCTTTATATCTATTTTAAATTCTGTATCATCTTGGGTTAAAATACCACAGAAAAATGTTGACGGAAAGTGAATTTCAATGCGTGCTTATGTATTGGATAAAGAGGGAAACCGTAAACTCGACTTTAAATAACAAAATATACGGGGTGGACAAAAAAAATTACAACCCTAGATCTTCGGTTATAAATTTTTTGTTTACTAATCGATTTTTGTGTTGGGCTTAAATCAAAGCGGACATCTTGCCGATTACATTCTGTATTCAATTTGTAAAAATCGATAAAGTCAAATCAATGGCGAACGTTCTTAAAAATCGCCATTTTTTAAAACTAGCTTTTTTTTTAAATTTTTATAAGTCTATTTCTTAAAGCAGTCTTCTGTGTTTAATTTACGATCAAGATCGTTAAAATCAGTCAAGCAATAGAAGAGTTAGTTCCACTTAAATCAAAGCTGAGATCTTGCAGATCATAACCATATATTTAGTTTGTTATAAAACCTGTTATTGTGCTGATTTATTAGGGGTAGCAGGTTATGAAATATCTTCTCGTCGGTAAACCTTATTTTGCCTATAGCTTCGCTGGTGCGAAATCGGTTGAAAATTGCCGGACTACTCAATATCCTGTTCCGCTGATCATTCTCGTTTAATAATTGAACATATAGTGTCTTCAGAAATCACTCAGAAGGATTGGTTCTCAGTATGTTTTACAATTATGACAAAAGGAATTTATGGAGTAAGTTTTAAACGTATTGTGTAAAGAATTATAGTGCTTAACGGCGTTAAATGTAAATGATTTTTGAAATATGGCATTCGAATGATGAGGCATAGTTAATGTGCGATTGTCTCTTATATTAGCTTGATGAATTTGATTACGATATACCAGTTCATTTTTGAGATAGATAGGCATATAGGTAACAAGTAGGTGGTGCACGAAAACCAAAAAAACGATATTTCCAAGCGAGATTAAAATTAACCGTTTTAATTCTTGAATTTTGCTACTTACATGATCGAATTTATGCAAGATTCGGCACCGGCATATCGTTCGAGAAAAACGCTGAATTTTTTTTGAAAACTGTTAGGAACATATTTAACTCCATGAATAGCCACCATACAGTCCGGATCTAAATCCACTGAATTATTTTCTACGGGGTGAACTTGACAGTAGAGTATATGAAGGGGTCAGAATAAGGGATATCATTCATCTCAAAGAAATAATTACGTCTTGTTTCCATCAAATTCCCCAAGACATGATAAACAAATCAGTAGGATAGTAGACAATAATGGTGGTCACATCGAACATTTCCTTAAAATGTAGACTCTAGGCCTTATTGTGATTTTTATTTTATTTTATGTATGTATTTAATGTTTAATTTTTGTAAATACATATTCTGTACGTTTGATGTCTTCGCCATTTTTAGAAATTCAGGATGAATTCATCCCAAAATTCACAATTCTTTGTTTCTAATTTAAGAGTAAGAAAAGTTATTGGTCTAAATAAATAAATAAATACATAAATAAAATAAATAAAAGTTTATTTGGATTGCAATAATAATTTACATATTAACTTATGGTTACTACTAACAAATAAACTTAACAAAAGTCTAAAAGTATATAAATATATACTTGTCTAGACTACACATGAAAAATTTACAGATAATATAGAACATTAAATAACTACTTAATTATATATTACAATTATAAAATTATGTAATGCCTATACTCTAGTATTTGCTCATCATTCCTTATTTGACTTATTAATAAATAAGGATAGCAATAGTAATCAATACTATAACAAATACAATATACGTGGATCCTATACTAACTGCAATAATTGGTTTCTAACATCTTATCTTATCTAGGAGAATTAAACTTTAGCGAAGAAATGTGTAGGCTAAAAAAATATTATGTATTTCTTGTCGAGTTAAAGTACCTAAATAAATTTTAATGTGTAGGCAAATAATTATAAATTTTGGGCACTAAATAGGTAGGTATAGCTTTTTTGTCCTATCGCTTTACTCATACATGGGCATATAAATGTCGTATTTTTGTTCCTTATTCTTTGTAGAGGTTATCTGTGGAGTATGTGTTTTCTTTATTAAATATTATTTTTAGGATTCTTTTTTGGACAATTATGAGACCGTTTAGAAGGGTTTTGCCCACACCACCCCATCCTAGTAAGCCATAGATTAGGTGTGACTCTTCTAATGAATGGTACAAAACTTTTAATTGTTTAACTTCGAGTATAGATTTTAGTTTTTTGAATTTATATATAAGGCATTGTAGCTTCTTCATAATATATTTAATGTGTGCGTCCCACTTTAAGTGAGAGTCAATAATTATTCCCAGATATTTAACCTCTGGAGTACTTTTTATTTCAAATTGATTGCCAATGTTAAGGACATCAAAATTTGGCAGTGAAACTTTGTTACAAGTCAGAAGTAAATACACGGTTTTGCTAAAATTAATGGTAAGTAATTTATGGTTAAACCAGATGTAAATATTTTCCTTATTTTGCTCTACTTTAATTTTTAGAGAGTCCCAATTTTCACTGCTGTAAAAAATCGCTATGTCATCCGCGTAAGTAATTATGTGGCCACTGCTTTGTACGGAAAATAAGCCATTTAGATATATATTCAAAAGAATCGGACCTAAAACCGTACCTTGTGGAACTCCATATTAAATTTTTTCGTAACTGCTAAACGTATTGTTTATTTTGACGCATTGTTGTCTATTCGAGATATAACTTTTGAATAAATCCAAAGCTCTGTGTCGTATTCCTAGTTATTCGAGTGATTCTAAAAGTAAGGTGTGGCTAACGGTGTCAAAAGCTTTTGACAAATCTATAAAGACACAGAGAGATGGCTTACTTGTGTCCAAAGCAGTGTACATTTTCGTGGTGAGTTGCAGAATTGCTCTTGTGTGATAAAGCATAAAAGTGATTCAAAATTAATTTCGTCTTTCTTCAATCTTTTACTAAAATTGTGATAATTGCTCTCTTGTTTTGAAAATTTTCATACGTTTTATACTAAAGCCAAAAAAATAAAGAACAGTTATTTCAACTAATCCAAAAAAAATTTTGGTTTGTTTTTGAAAACGTCCCATTTCATTGTTTTTTACATGACGATTAGACGCGCGTTGCAATATATAAATTCACAAAATGTATTTGTATAATACCGCACACCTATGCTAGAATTTTTTATGTTCTTATATGAAATAAATGGAGTATAGGTAAAAATATTTTATTGTTTGGGATTAGCAACACGTTAATGACTGACTAAACATCAACAGGTGACAGGTGGAAGTGTTATTAGCGAAAATCAAACAAATCATTAACTGGGGAATTAACTGGAGGATTTACCTTGAATACCAACAAAATTCAATGTGGCGAAAATCTCGATTGCCCAAAGTGGATACTATTATCCATATTTTCTGTCAACTAGTCACTTACGTATTTGTAAATTTTGTAATATCCCTTAGTTATTCATTTGTCTGAACTTTGCGCATTTGTTCAGTGGGCGAAACTTTAATTAATAACAATTAATGGTAAATCACAAGCAATCACAATTAATTACATTCTTTACTTCAACATTTGTTGGTTTTTCACTGCAATATCCGATTTTCCCGACAACTTTCATAACCTGGTTATTTATCTATTTCAACGAATCGGTGCGGTGGTCGGTTCCGCATCAATCAAATAATTTGTAAATTGTTAACTTCACTTAACTGTAACATAACTTTTCTATAAAAGGTCGATGAATGCCGGATAATCTTTATTATTGTTTTACTCCAGAAAATGCCCCGATAACGTTACAGGAACTTTAAATAGAATACTTTCAGTTATCATTACTTTGAAGTGATTCCTTGGTCATACTGTGTAGTCGGCATTACTACTAATTCTCACTTTAAAGTTGAAAATACTTTATAGTAATGCAGAGTAGTATCCACGACGTTGCACATACTGCAGGAATTACTTGAAAGTCTAATAACTATGCAGTGCCTGAATTCAGTAAAATTTACGTAATTGTTACTACACGGGCACACCACAAGGTGAATTTTACACTAAAGTTGCAAATTTAGTGCCTATCATATTAAAGTTCCGATTCCAGCTCCCGTCACTTTGGCGCTAGTTGGGGCCCAACATAAAAAAATTCAAATAATAGACAAAAAAGGTATAACTGGAAATCTAGGGGGTATATTTTTTGGCCCAATCTCTATTTACGCTTTCTTTTAATTATTAATTCAAATACTTAGTTTAAATTAATTTTCAACACTCAATACAATATAAGGTCGAACTGAAATGGATCTATCCGTTATTCCATTCTAGAATAATGCCTTTCTAAATATAGTTACGTTAACCATCAATAAATAGTCACCACACGTGTTTAAATTTTTGGGAATAAAGGCTCCCAAAGGTAATTAGTCCCAGGTCCCAATAAGCGTTAATCCGCCATTGATTACTTGGCAAATATTTATTTTTTACAAATATTTTTCCAAATTGAATAAAATATATACTTAAACTGCAAGAATAAAATGTAATAATATTCTGTTCTTTAATAGGTGCGTTTATTATTATTATTAATGTTATTGTTATAGACATCTCTGTTATGGACATAAAATAAATTAAAAATTTGTTTTGCTGTAAGCGTAATTTTTTTGTCAAAGTATGATAAACTTCTTTGATGATAAAGTACAGTCTGGTATAATACAACATAAAAACTACAAAGCTGTAAAACAAAGCTTTATAAAATGAAATTTAACCCTTTCAGACGCAGCGTCCACTGTAGTGGCCATAATTTTTAAGGCCACCCATATTATTTATTATGAATTATAACACAAAATCATTTTGTCCACTCACACGGACACTTAAAATAAACCAATTAGAACTGCTGGCGCCATCTATGATCTCATAATTGAATTTTTACTCAACAACATTTAGTCAGCTGTTGTGTAGTACTGGCCGGTAGTGAAACAAGTGTGTATATTTTTACATGTAAAAGGTGTAAAACTGATAAATATTGATTTGTTTATCAATCAGACGTAAGTAGAAACTTTATTTTACAATTTGTAAAACACTAAACATTCGATAATTTACGTTCATGATAGTTATGGATAGTTTGATTTGAACGTCTATTGAGAAGGACAAAATTCCCTCAAGTCTGAAAGTTTTACTTATTTAAAATTTTATTTTAGCTCAAGATGACTTCAAAAAAATTATATTATACGGATGAAGATTTACTAAAAATATTGGAGAATGATGACTTGTCTGATATAGAAATATTATCTGATGATGACGACGGGTGGGAACCAGAAGATATGTTTAGAAATGCAGTTGAGTTAGGAGGTAGGTTTGTGGACGCGTGGACACGTGGACGACCTTCGGCAGAGGAAATCAAGCAAAATCGAGAAAATTTTGAAACAAAACCACTGCATGAAACAAGGTTTGATGGATATGGCCATTTCGCTGAATACGATGAGAAGAAGGAAGCGGGGCGTTGTAAACTCGAAGGTTGTTCAAAAAAGGTTCACACCTTTTGCAAAAAGTGTCATGTACATTTATGTCTCATTAAAGGACGAAATTGTTATTTAAAATTTTATAATAAATAACTTTGTGCCATAACTATGTCAAAAGTATTTAATTATACCCTAATTAAATTTTACTTATTTAGAGTAGCTTTGTCCATTATAATGGACATTCCATATTTTGAGAAAAAAAATAACATAAAATATTTTTCTTTGCACTAAATATCTCTAAGAATACCAATAAACCCAACTGTTGCGAAAAAAAATTTTTTTTGCCACTATTTTGCATTTGGCCCTGAAAGGGTTAAAACGGTTTGAACGAAAATCCTAATTAATGAATAATGGTCTAGTTATCAACTTACAGATTAAATGCTTTTATATCGACAACAGTGGATATGCTATCAAAGTTTAATCATAAATGCCCGATAGCGTTTGTTTGTTTTTTTTTTAATTAAAATATTTGATAAAAATTTAAATCTGTTTTGATTATCTTGCCAGGTGGAGACGGGCAGTACACATGGGTTTCTGTATATTGACTGCTCGTCGAGGCCAAAAAATTTGCCCATTGGACACTAAACTGCGAATAGAAAACTGTGTGCTGTGCTGCGCGTTGATGAGTAACAATAATTTCGAAACACCGGTGTCAATAGCTGCTACAATTTCAAAGATGAGATGATAAATTTAGATAATTTATTTATTTATTAATTGACTTTTTTTCCAATAACGCAAAAACTAATAAAGATATGTTCCCAGCATATTTTAATAGAATGACAAGAACGCCCTATAATTGGCATATTATATATTCATAACGAGTTTAAGATAGTTACCATTCACCAATATATTATATTTAATAAAAGTGGTAAGTGAAAAAAATAAGTACGTTATGATTAAAACTACTAGGGAAAATAAATTGATGATCTTTATATCTTTCTGATGGTATTGGAGTGTTGAAATAATACTGGGGAAAATATATTTCATCGATATCAGAGATATCTTTTGATCTTAATAAGCAGAAGTTTCTACGATTGCCATCCAATTCGTTAAGGAGAAGATACGTTTAATAATCTTATTTCACAACCAAATATACTTACCATTTTATTGTTCATAAAATTGTTTAAGGGTCATAGATAATTTTAAATATGCGACACCAAATATGAAAATTGTTTATTAAAATTAACATTTTGTAGTAATATAATCAGAACATTCTATTTAACAATGTTTATGCTCATTATTAGGACTAACTTGTAAGTTTATTTATTAATTTCAGCTTTTCTTACTTTAATTAATTAATTTAATGATGAAATTCTCAGATAATAAAATTAATTATCGTACTGGGAGATTGTTTCGCTTTGGATTAAATCAATCATTAAAAATATATGGTGACAATTTCAGAATGAGATTTATTTAATGCTTAATGAGTATTACAGAAATTGCGTAATGTCGGAATTATATACCATATAACATTGTATGTAGGTACTTAAATGCAAGTTAATCTTGGTCATCATAATCGACCTCAGTAATTAGATGTGCTGTGGTATAACAAAAATATGCAAAACGAACCTAACTTTATTCTTAAACTAAATAATGTGATATATCTAGAATTTTAATAATTTCTTTCCATACTAGTGAACTATCTTCAATATTTTAATATTTAGTATAATTTATTTACCCAGTCAATATTAGATACCAGAAATACAGAATCTAGTGTTTCATATCACTTTGTCGACCTTATCTACTCTTTATATAAATTTAACAGTACATGATTTTAAAATATTTTGCGCTGGCCATATTACCATCATTATGATTTATTGAATATTTACAAGATTTCTTCGTACATATTATCAACATAAAAATATGAATAACATGGTTGCAAGGTACAGCCATATCCCTTTACTAAAATGTGTATTCAAAGTCAAAACATTCTAACAATAGCAGCTATTTAAATTTTCTTATATTAATTTCAAAATAAAAAAAGATTTAAATATTATTTGCTGTCAGATTTTCAAATATGCTCATCATTTAAGTTGCATGGTTTGCCCCATATTAAATAGGTATTCTACGGTAGGTTATTATTATTTTGCAACATTTTGTTCAACATATCTTCAATTATTACGAAAATGATTTTATTTAATCAAACATCTAATGCTTTTGTATATGCTGTAGATTCTTAAATGCATATAATTTACAAATCATTTTACTGGTGTGAAAGAAATTCCTCTAATAACTGTGTATAGACAACTTATCTCATGGATGCATTTTCTTAAATACGTTGATAAAAGTCATCATATGTATTATTCATTTTAGTGAAACCCTAATGTAAGTATTTTTTTACCGGCTGCATGATTATCTTGGGAATATATTTTAACATTATTTATAATTGAGTTACAAATAGAAAACGTTTGTAAAACAATATTGACATAACGATATTCCACAAATATTTAACTAACAGACTGCACTGGGCAAACATAATATAAACATTTAAATGCAGATTGGGCTGTTTTATGTTCAAACATGCATTTTACCTCCTTTCTAATACGTAAAGTTGCACGACGACAATTCATGTTTTGTAGAATATTTATTGTTATTTTATACAAGTTATTTAGCTTTTAGTGTATCACATGACCTGCTAAGCGTTTTATTTATACAAGAATATAAAAATGAAAAATTACATCGCAATTATTTTTATTATCTAAGTGGAGACCTTAGGCTGAGATTTACCACGATTTATGTAAAATTCGTTTCTTATATTCATTTCCTTGTAGTATACATACCTGCTGGGAAACGTTGTTGCCAGCTGAGCACTTCTCTTTTACCCACCATTCTAATAGGGCTCGGATTTTTAACAAGGGCTATCATTCAAAAGATAAGCGTGTCCTCTCGTACCTGACATTAATAAATTATGATTTTTGCTCTTCTACACTAACACAAGCACACCATTAAAATGCGAGATCCACGTTCATTCATAAATCCAAATATTTTGATTTGAAAATAAAATAATTGCAGTTCAGGATAAATTGACCCATGGCCTTTCAGATTCCAAAAAAAAATTATTTGCAGGTCACTCCATTCAACTTAGTACTCAACAATAATGGTTCACTCCTAAATTTGGTTTGATTTAAAAAGGCTCTAACTTTTGTCAAATAAATGTATGTTTTTTCTTGCGAAAATGTACACAAATTTCTTGACTTCAAATTAGTATTCATGTATTACAAAATGATCGACTATTAAGGTCTAGCGTAGAAATAATTTGACGTTTTCCACAATTAGATGTAAGTAACAAATGGGAAGTGTTAAATTCTCTCTACCATGTCGATACTTGAAGTTTGATCATTTTAGTATCATCATTTGAGTTTTATACAGTTTTCGAAATGCCTAGAGTAGATAAACTATGAGAGTTCTAGACTAAAGTCCCATGTTATTTCTTATGGAGGTTCATGTTGTAGAATTTTGTTTAGTGACAATGAGAACGATTTCTATTTGATATTATGAGAATTCGAACTAATAAAAAAATTCGAACTAGTGGGATTCGGGATACTGGGAATGGTGATTGCATACATATTAATTAATTAATGGTACTAACATCTTCCTTACATATAAATAAAAACCTATTTTAGTTACTTGGGAGTTATATATCCTTTTTACTTTTAAATTAGAAATGAAACATGTTATCTCGATAAGAATAATGTTATTTTATTTAGCAATGAGATATACATACATACAAGCAGTAAGTATTGTAAAATAATTTATTATCTATAAAATATTGTATGTATTATAATAATATACTATTATAACAATAATAAAACTAAAACACTTTGTATGTAAAACCAAAATGCAAAAAAAAAACAATAATAAAAATAATACAGCATTAAAATACAATTATAAATATATGTAGATTAGCAAAAAATACAATGAAACATATTTACAGTTAACAATTACAGTTTAATACATTATAATTAAATAATTGTATAACATGGATTTGGCAATACAATATATTAGTTAACAGTTTTATTATTAAAATTAATATACACTCTTTTCATTACATGTTCAATATAGAATAATGACCCCATGGTAAAGTCTCGTATGAATTACTAATTAAATATCTTTTAGTGTCGCAAGGACTTAATGCGATTTTGGTTTGTATAATTGTGTTGACGGAATGCTTTTCTGATTTGATTAAATTTTGATTTACTGTTTTCTTAGTAGAATTATTTAAACATTCAGTATAATCATCAAAAGTAATTTTATTTTTCACTATAAATTTTTTAACGCCCTTTGTTTTTTTTAGACTTGTCTATTCCTTGAACTCTAACTGCATATATTTTAGATCTAAGTAGCCATTTTGTTAATCTTTCATTAAACCACTTTTTTATTTACACGCGGTATATTATAGACATTATCGTCAGGGTAGTCACTTGTATCAAAATAGTTAAGCGCGTCACGTTGAATTGAGATATAAATGTCATCGGTATTAATCTCATATATTAATGAATCAGTATCAGTGTACAAAATACTACAGTTTTCGCCAGATTCACTTTTCATATAATGAAAAATATATATTGTTGTTTCTGATAATCTAATATACACATTCCTACATATATCGGTTTGTTCAAATAAATTTCGAATACCTTGTTCTATAAACATAACCATATCAATATCAGTTAAAAGTTCTAATTCGACTTTAGTATATTTAAGCATACTTTCCCATGTATACCTCGGTAACGTATAGAAGTTTGCTGGATCAAGTTGATGTAGTTCCTGACAGCTTCGGCTAAATTGTTAATAAATTTCTACTAGTAGCAAAATATCGGTTTTTAGAGACAAATCGCTATACGCCCCTAAATTTATACATTTAAACATCTTCCAAATATTCTGCGCATGTGTATACTCATCATCACTAATATCTTTATCTTCAATAACTCCGAAACACGTGTCCGTAGCTGCATAGTTGTTTTTTTGGGGATATGGCACTTTATTTTATTTTGACCCCAATAAATCTATATTATTTTGTTTGTATTTGCCAGGTGGAAACGGGCAGTACACATAGAGCTCTGTGTGTTGACTGTGCTCATTGAGGCCCCAATTGTGGCACATGGGAACATGAAGGCACTAATTGAGTATTGTGTACTGTACTTTCCAGCTTTATTTTCTTGTTCCTGATTTATCCCATCCTAGATCCAATTCTTTAGCTACGATACGCTGATGAGGTGCAATAACTCCGAAATACGTGTCCGTAGCTGCATAGTTGATTTTTGGGGATATGGCACTAAACCTTTATTTTATTTTGACCCCAATAAATCTATATTATTTTTATCTTCTGTGTCAGGTGGAAATGAGCAGTACACATAGAGCTCTGTGTGTTGACTGTGCTCATCGAGGCCCCAAATGTGGCACATGGGAACATGAAGACACTAATTGAGTACTGTGTACTGTACTTTCCAGCCTTATTTTAGTTCTTGTTCCTGATCTATCCCATCGTAGATCTAATTCCTTAGCTACGCTACGCTGATGAGGGGCAATAACTCCGAAACACGTGTCCGCAGCTGCATAATTGTTTCTTTTTTGAGGAATATGGCACTAAACCTTCTTTGTTTTAGTTTGAACCCCAATAAATCTATCTTGTTTTATTTGTATGTGCCAGGTAGAAATGAGCAGCACACATAGAGCTCTGTGTGTTGACTGTGCTCATCGAGGCCCCAAATGTGGCACATGGGAACATGAAGACACTAATTGAGTACTGTGTACTGTACTTTCCAGTCTTATTTTAGTTCTTGTTCCTGATCTATACCATCGTAGATCCAATTCCTAAGCTACGCTACGCTGATGAGGGGCAATAACTCCGAAACACGTGTCCGTAGCTGCATGATTGTTTCTTTTTTGGGGAATATGGCACTAAACCTTCTTTGTTTTAGTTTGAACCCCAATAAATCTATCTTGTTTTATGTGTGGGTATGATTGGTAGAGGATTGGACATTTACCCCATCCCTGGAGAATTCTGTTCTATTCTATTCTATTATATTCTGCCGCAAGCTGGCATTGATCATATCATTTAGAGCATGCCTAACAGAGTGAATAATGGCATTCAAGATCGGGACCCACTCATTATTAAATAACTTCTTTATCTCGAAATTATTAAATTTCAATCAGTTTAATGTCATACTGGAGGACAACTTTGGTGAAAATTTCAATAAAATTGTTCAACGAAATTATGGTGTTACATTTTTTATTCAAACCAATATACATTTTTTTCAGCACTTTTAGTTGTGAACTTAGAAACATTATTTTACATTGTAATAAATTTGAAGAAACCATAAAAACAATGTACATTTTTATATAAATATAAAATTTGAAATGACAATAGCTTAGGTTATGCAGACTATTACAGTTTCACAGATATTAATTTTGATATAACTGACCTGGGCTCTAACTTATATTGATTATAGAATTTCTACTTTAAAATATTTATGACTAGAGCTACAACACAAAACACATAATTACAACTTTACTTACAAATAATCCAAGACTAGAAGATAAATAAATTATAAGAAGATAGGAACAAAGCCCACGTAAGGTATTGTCAGCAACGTAATTATTATTAATACTTGACGATTACATTATTATAAATGAACTATAAACAAAACCAGATTTATAATTTTCAAAAAAAATTCCAAGAAAAATATTGGTAATTGGTATGTCATATGACTGAATTTGGAAATTAATATTTAATAAATTTAATAGGAATAGGATTTGTGCATGAAAAATAACAATAATTTAAAATTAAAACACATTTTTTGAGGAAACTGAAGGAACCTTTAACCTACTTGTTTTCGTTTTCTGTAATAAAACAAAGATAAGCTGTCGAAATTTATATCGACATTCACCAGTTTTGGTCTAATACTTGAAAATTTTAGTCTTACTAAATTGTTTTATAATGTGAGTGAAATCAATACTTCGGTAGCTACCCCACATAGTTCTACTGTACAGTGCATTCTGAGCTCTTGATTTTTATGCATTGTAAAGTTTATTAGGTAATTTTCGAATTATTTGAAACAAATTTTAGTGTCTATAAGGTTCGTAATTAACTATTTTATTGCAAAGAGAAATTAATTAATCAGAAATTATAATAATTATAGGATATAAGTTGCAATTGAATACACTGCTCTATTCACACAATGACATGCTTTGTGTTGTACAACTTTATTAGACGTGTGTCTATGAACTTTACATCATTAAATAGGAAAAATATCAATAATTTTAACTACATATTCTTGTATCCTATACGATATAACAAAAATGTTGTATTGTCATAAACACAATTCAAAAATTGCAAAACTAGCCGTCAAGTTGAAAGAACACAGCCACACATGATCAACACAGCAAAATGATCAACATAACAAATGATCAACACATCACACGATCAACATATGATCGACACAATATTATATTCTCAACACAGCACATAATCAACTCAACATATGATTAACATAATAAGACAAGCAACAAACACGATCAAGTAGTGGTGAGAGGTATGAAACTCCTCGTATGGTCTAAATGCTACTATCCGACCGATAGTAGCATTTAGATCATACGAGAAGTTTCATACCTCTCACCACTACTCAATTTACCTTAGTTAGTATATGACTAGCAGGTTGGCCACTATCATTTGTCTGTTCCATAACCTATGGCATACTGAAGAGAACAAATAAGTTCGAAACCGGTCTGTGTCTGGTTAGGAATTGACAAATGATATTGGCTATCGATCTATCATGATTTGAAGGTGTAATTTAATGCAGGTCGGGGTATTTGCCCGCTGAGTAGTTGTTTCCTTCAAATCATATTTGAAAACAATAATTTAGTCCACCTGGGCTAGAGGTCGCCGCTCTCGGTACTTGCTGCGTCGCAAGTCGCTATCCGCCATAGAGACATCTATGATGTCGGTCGGATAGTAGCATTTAGACCATATGAGAAGTTTCATACCTCTCACCACTATTCACTTCACCTTAGTTAGTATATGACTAGCAGGTTGGCCACTATCATTTGTCTGTTCCATAACCTATGGCATACTGAAGAGAACAAATAAGTTCGAAATCGATCTATGTCTGGTTAGGAATTGACAAATGATATTGGCTATCGATCTATCATGATTTGAAAGTGTAATCCAATGCAAGTTCGGGGTATTTAGTAGTTGTTTCGTTCAAATCACACGGTCAACACCAAAACACGACCAACACAAAACATGACACCAATACGATTAACACCAACACATGTTCGACACAACCAAAACAACATGATCAACACAACGTTATCAACGAAAATTATATCGACAACACAACTTTAACGTTAACATAAACGCTAACTATCATTAGTATCATCGACATCAACTATAACACCAACATTAGCGTGAATAATGTCAACAAGAACAACTTCAAAAACATCGAACAGACGTGCCAAAAGTCCAACATGAATACACGATTGACTGAAGTTGATGGACAACTTGTCTTTTAAAAAAGTTGTCCTTTGACTTTGGACCCTTGTGATATTCTTCTCAACATAGTGGCTTCATTTCCAGAAGAAATCTTCTCTATCTGCTCTAACTTATTTGCGTTGTATCGCTTATCTGCTCTATCTGCTTTATCTGCTCTATCTGCTCTATCTGCTCTATCTGCTCTATCTGCTCTATCTGCTCTATCTGCTCTATCTGCTCTATCTGCTCTATCTGCTCTATCTGCTCTATCTGCTCTATCTGCTCTATCTGCTCTATCTGCTCTATCTGCTCTATCTGCTCTATTCGCTCTATCTCATTTCCGTTATTTTGCTTATCTGCTCTATCTGCTCTATCTTATTTTCGCTGTTTTGCTTATCTGCTCTATCTGCTCTATAGGCTCTATCTTATTTTCGTTGTTTTGCTTATCTGCTCAATCTGCTCTATATGCTCTATCCTATTTTCGTTGTTTTCCTTATCTGCTCTATCTGCTCTATATGCTCTATCTTATTTTCGTTGTTTTGCTTATCCGCTCTATCTGCTCTATATGCTCTATCTTACTTTCGTTGTTTTGCTTATCTGCTCTATCTGCTCAATATGCTCTATCTTATTGTCGTTGTTTTGCTTATCTGCTCTATCTGCTCTATATGCTCTATCTTATTTTCGTTGTTTTGCTTATCTGCTCTATCTGCTCTATATGCTCTATCTTATTTTCGTTGTTTTCCTTATCTGCTCAATCTGCTCTATATGCTCTATCTTATTATCGTTGTTTTCCTTATCTGCTCAATCTGCTCTATATGCTCTATCTTATTTTCGTTGTTTTCCTTATCTGCTCTATCTTATTTTAGTTGTTTTTCTTATCTACTCTATCTGCTCTATTTTAATTAGGCGCTTTCCTTATCTGCTCTATCTGCTCTATCTTATTTTCATTATTTTACTTATCTACTCTATCTGCTCTATATGCTCTATCTTATATTCGTTGTTTTGCTTATCTGCTCTATCTGCTCTATTTGCTCTATCTGCTCTATCTACTCTATCTGCTCTATCTGAAAGAAGTCAAATGACCAACTAACAGTCTGCCCGCCTGACCGTATGACCGACCGCCTGACGTCTGGCCAACTGACGAACTGATTGTCTGACGACTGACTGACCACCCGACCGACTGATAGTCTGACAACTGACTGCTCACTTGACCGGCTGATCGCCTGACCTCCAGACTGACCGTCTGATCAGCTGGCCATCTGACCGACTGATCGTCTGACCGACTGATTGACAGCCTGACAACTGACCGCGAGACTGACCGTCTGACCGGTTAGTCATCTGACCGGTTAGTCATCTGACCGCCAGACCGACTGACCGCCTGACGACAGACTGACCACCTGACCGCCTGACCATATGACTGACCTGGCTGTTTGATCGGCTGACCGTCTGACGGACTGACCGCCTGACTGACTGATCATCTGGACGACTGACCGGCTGATCGAGTACCTGACCGTCTGACCACCTGACGAATGATTGACCACTTGTCCGTCTGATCGTCTGACTGACTGTCTGGCCAACAGGTGGGCTTACCGGCTGATCGCCTGACCGACTGACCGTCTGACCGACTGACCGTCTGACGACTGACTGACCACCTGACTGACTGACCACCTGACCGACTGACCGCCAGACCGCCTGACCATACGACTGACCTGGCCGTTTGATCGGTTGACCGTCAGACTGACTGACCGTTTGGACGACTGACCGGCTGGCTGAACGAGTACCTGACCGTCTGACCACCGGACGACTTATTGACCACATGACCGGCTGATCACCTGACCGTCTGACTGACTGGCCAACTGGTCGGCTGACCGGCCGGTCGTCTGACCGTCTGACTGACTGGTCAACTGGTCGGCTGACCGACCGGTCGTCTGACGACTGACTGACCACCTGACCGCCAGACCGACTGACCGTCTGACGACTGACTGGCCACATGACCGACTGACCGCCTGACCGTACGACTGACCTCCTGGCCGTTTGATCGTCTGGCGGACCGACCGACTGATTGACTGACCGTCTGACTGACTAACCGTCTGACTGACTGACCATTTTGCTGATCGTCTGGACTAACAGACTGGTTGACACTCTGACCGAGTACCTGACCGTCTGACGACTGACTGACCGTCTGATCGTCTGACCGCCCGACTGACCACCTGACCGTCTGACGACTGACTGACCACCTGACCGACTGACCGCCAAACCGACTGGCCACATAACCGACTGACCGCCTGACCGTGCGATTGACTTGGCAGTTTGAACGTCGACCGCATGAACGACTAACTGTCTGACCGAAAGACTGACTGACCATATGGCTGACCGTCTGGACGACTGACCGGCTGGCTGACAGTCTGACCGAGGAACTGTCTGCCCACCTGACGGACTGACCGTCTGACTCTCTGCCCAACTGACCATCTGATCGTCTGACCGACCAACCGTCTGACCGACTGACTGTTTTTCCGCCAGTCATTCTGACCCACTGAATGTTTGACTGGCCGTCTGACCGGCTGACAACCCATCTGACCAGCTGGCTTAACGTCTGACCGTCCGACTGTCTGACCGCCTGACTTACCGACTGGTCTGACTGGCCGTCTGACCGACTGACTGACCGACTGACCGACGGGCTGGCAACCGACCGTCTGATGAACTGACGACTGACTGGCGTTTGATTGATGGCTGACTGATGACTGACTGATGACTAATGGTCTGTCTGACTGTCCGACTAATTACTGTTGACTGACTAACAGACTGACTGGTAATTGACTGAGGACTGATGATCCACTGGCTACTGATGATCCACTGGCTGTACGACTGCCATTATGTTGAAAAGAATATCACAACGGCCCAAAGTCAAAAGACAACTTCTTTAAAAGACAAGTTGCCCATCAACTTCAGTCAATCGTGTATTCTGTGTTGGAATTTTGGCACGGACGGACGGACCGACCGAGCGACTGACGGATAGACGGACCGACCGACTGGAAAGATTGGAAAGGAAAAATGATGGAAGAGGGATGAAAAACTGGTGGAAGATTGAAGATTATTTTCTTTATCCTTTTCCGTTTTTTTAGATTTCAGAAGATTGCGCAAATTACTGAGAATCCATAGATGACCAAGGAACAGAGTATACGATTGACTGAAGTTGATGGACAACTTGTCTTTTTAAAAAAGTTGTCCTTTGACTTTAGGCCATCGTGATATTCTTTTCAACTGGGAAAATACGTTCTGCAAACTGTCACTTTTATGGTCCAAGGTAAGTGAGTATGGGGAAAGTGGGGAAGTAGGAAGAGGGGAGGTAGGAAATAGATGTTAGAAAGGAGGTGAGGTAGGAAAAGAAGAGAGGTAGGAAAATAGAGATAGGAAAAGAAGGGTGTTAGGAAATGAGGGGAGGTAGGATATGAAATAAGAAGAATCAGGGGAGGCAGAAAGAGAGAGGAGGTTGGAAAATAGGGGACAGGCAGGTAAAGATTCAGAACAGAAACGGAGGGGAAGAAGAAAGAAACACCTCGGGCGAGAGGGGGTGAAAGGGGTAAGCCCTTCTCGCTTCTTTTTCTTCTTGTACTCTCCTCCTCCTCTTACAGGCTCTTAAATTGTCAATAACTATTTGTAGAATCCTACAATGCTTCCCCATATCTTCCTTTCCTCTGGGAATTAAACCATTATGTTGAGAAGAATATCACAACAGTCCAAAGTCAAAAGATTTTTTTAATAGACAAGTTCCCATCAACTTCAGTCAATCGTGTATTCTGTGTTGGACTTTTTGGCACGTGTCTGTTCTGGTTTCTGTGAGGATCATGTTGCTTATGTTGCTTGCGACGTTGATGTGAAGAGCACTTTCTGACATAATTTATATAAGAAACTACCATTAATTTTTGATGTTCTATAATCTCTTGAAGTACCCCTAAAAATGGGACATCCTGTATATTAATAGCCGCGATGCTTATTGAATCAATAAAATAAATGTCACTAAAAAGACATCCATTAGTGAGGATGTATATATGCAAATAATATATTTTATTTCGTGCAGATGTAAGTCCGTTTAAAAGCTTAATAGGTAGGTAAACAAATACACAGAATGAATGGGGTTGTTTAGCACGCACATTTAATGGTGATAATATAATTCGTTAACGTATTTATTTCAAACAGCAAAAAGACATGAAAGCATCCAAGCAGATTATATCTGTAGTTTTAATGGGGCTGGGAATAAAACGAATTTCATTCGATTATACAGTTATTTCAAAAATTATAACAATTAAAGGGAATATCCTAAAGAATTTAAGGAATTACTTGCCGATAAAGTCACAGATTAGGTACTGACTAATAATATCAGCTGTTTTGACGTTTTTTATCTTCAGTGTGAACAAAAGAAAACAAAGCAAAAACATCAAAACATTAAGGTGCATTTACTCTGGAATATGAAGGAAATTTGCTTTTTAATGTTTCAAAATTTTTTTATTAGAAATTCTACACGTATTTCGGCTTTTTTAGGTCATTGTCAAGAGTACAGGTAATACTGAACAGTAAGATTTGTGTTCATTGCTTATATAATCACATCTTGTACTTGCTATAAAACTATTGTAAAATATGCTTTTATAAGTTGGACATTACTTTATTCTTTAAATCTAAATTATTTTATCTAAAATATGGTGACCAGTAAAAATTTTTTGTTCTTTCGTTAAATTTTTATTATTTCTAACATCCTTATTTCTATTTATATAGATCAAGTTTCTTTCCTTTTTTTTCGAATGGAATAATTTAATATTATTTAAATCTATAAAACCACTGTTTTCTATGCAATGTGTTGACATGCTCATTCTATATACATTGTTTACAACAGATTTCTTGTGTTCCTCTAATCGCCTTTTTTACATTTCGTCCAGTTTGTCCAATGTATAGAAGTCACTACATTCTAACTCATATACTCCTGTTTTTTGTAACTTTTCAGTTTTGTCTTTATTATTAATTAAAATTTTACCTAATTTATTTTTATTTACTGTTCTTCATCCCAGTTTATTAAGTTTATTATTAACTCTATTGCTGATCTTAGGCCTATAATTAATACATCTCTGATTGCATTCCTGTGAGGAACTGGCATAAAACTCTTTACGTAAATTTTTCTTTTGTTTATTTTTTATTAGATTATCTATTAGGAATTCTTTAATTGCATTAACTTCTTTTTTAAAATTCTCTTCGCTTAATGGAAATGTTAAATAGACGATGTATGTAGCTGTTCAGATGAGTTCAGATGCTTTCCACCTGATTTTGAAAAAAAAAAAATGTTTTGCAAATATTTTACATAATCTTTAAAAAATAACCTGTGGAGGTACATTATTTTTTCAATTTTTTTAGCAAATCGCATTTTTTTTCTACAAAACTTCTTCACTTAGTCTTGATAATTATGCCTTAAAGTATCGCTTAGGTCCCATGCTCCAATAGTAAATTTCACCAACCGCCATTGAGCAAGTCGACGAGGGACAGTATATTAAGGTATTATTACTAATTTCGTTATATTGAGACAAATACGTTTAGAGAGCAGATCAGAAAATTTTTATTTAATATTGACATTATTACCATGCTAGAGGCGATATGAGATGTAAAAATCAAGGTCAAAAATGCTATAGGACAGCTATAAGATAGAAATACACGTATGTAGGTATGTTTACAAGTTCGAGTCGAATTTCTACAGATAATAACAACAAAGCGACTGAGCTGCTATGATTAACGGTGAATTATCAATTTAAAATATAACAATGCAGCGAATAGGTATTTGTAGTTGAGTTGTTTTTTTTTATTGAGCTTCTTGTTTACATTCTTCACAAAAATAACAATATTATCATTGCTAACGGTCTTTCACCATGGTAACGACTAATAATCTCGCTAACAACTGTATAATAATAATATTTATTTACAAATTCAAACAGTACACTTTAAGATTACGGTACATTATAATAACATAATGCACCCTGAGTTTGCAAATAAATGTAGAAAACAAATTTAGACTCAAAGTCTCACTATGTATATTATACAGGGTGTTAATTAAGTACGTGGACAAACTTAAGGCGAAAAATCCTTGTATGATTTTAAGACAGACAGCACATATAAACATGTCATAAATATGTAGGTTTTTGAGATACAAGGTGATAATTTTTTTTAGTATAATGCTTTTAACACTATAAATGAAACAATGTTATTAACTTTTGAAACAATCTACGAGGTCCTAGTTTTTTTTGGGGGCATCCCCACTTTAAGCCCACCGAATTTATTTTACGACAAAACCGGCTAGATTTGAGGATAAAATTTAATTTACTATTTTCGCTCTATTAATGTATGGTTTAAAAGTTATTTGGCAAACAATAAAATTATGCCTTGTTTTAAGGATAATTTATTTAAAAATAAATTAGGTACCTCTTTTTTGGTAAAAGTTAAAAATATAAAGTGAAACGAAAAATAATAACGCTGAAAAAATATTTTTTTGCTAATTATTATTTACTACTTTTAAAAAAACTTATCATAGATAAGTACAACATATATCTTTTTAAACAATTATTTTCCCGGATATTTGCCAAAACGCTGAAATTTGGATTACAAAAAAAGATAATATGCACATTATGTTCAGTGTGACTGACTCAATATTTTTCAGCGTTATTATTTTTCATTTCACTCTATATTTTAAACTTTTACCAAGAAGAGGATACCTAAATTATTTTTAAATTATTCTAACCTACGGGGAATTTCCACTATATAATTTAACAGGATAATTGATCCTGTTCTCTGAAACCATCAATGTTTATTACATTGGGGTTTACTAGTTTTTAATTACTTTGGATCCTTTGAATGAGCTATCTTGACAAAGCTAAAAGCAGAAACACGTGTCGGTAGAATTTTTAAAGTTTTAAAAGATTGTTCAACTGGTCAGTTACCTTTTGTTTTTATTTATTCTTGGTTTTACTGAACAGAATAGTTGAAATTTAAAATAACATTATTGAGTCAGTCACACTGAGCATAATGTGCATATTATCTTTTTTTGTAATTCAAGTGAGCGTTTTGTCAAATAGTCGGGAAAATAGTTGTTTAAAAAGATATATGTTGTACTTATCTATGATAAGTTTTGTAAAAGTAGTAAATAATAATTAGCAAAAAAATATTTTGCAGCGTTATTATTTTGCATTTCAAATTCAGCGCATACGTATAAAACAGTACTCAACGTTATTAAAAAAAGATATTCTCAATGTCGTGTGCCTAACAAACAAACTTTTATCAATATTCACTTGCGACTTTGTGAAACGGGTAGTTTTAAGAGATCTGCTGCCCTTATAGGGAGACCCAGAACAGTAAGGACAGCAGATAGAGCTGTCCTCTAATGAAATTGAAGAAAATTCTGAAACTAGTACATGAAAAATTTCGACTCAATTAAATATTACCCATGTATTAGTATGGAAAATTTGAAGAGAACAGCAACTTTATCCCTATCACTTACAAACTCTTTTGCTGAGAGATTTTCCCCAGAAAGTAGGTTTCTATTCCAGGTTTATCGATGGCGCATGTTTTTCCCGTAACGCAATAAAAAAAATGTCACAACTGTCACATGTGGTCTAAAAATAGCACACACGCTATAAATGAAAACAATTTCCAAGAGCAGTTTTCAGTAAATGTTTGGATTGGAATTGTTGGGGGGTTTTCTTATTGGGCCTCATTTTGTACCTCCCATGCTTAATGGTAACCATTATCGACAATTTATAGAGTACATCCTACCCGATCTTTTAGAAGATATTCCAAGAGAAGAAATACATCGAATTTGATTTATGCATGATGGTGCTCCACTACACTTCAGCCTAGTTGCACGTATTTAGAACAAAATTATGTCGATCGATGGATCAGACCACAACTTTGGCCACCCAGGTCGCCCGATATTAATCCCCTAGAATTCTTTCCTTGGGGGCACCTAAAATCATTAGTCTACAGAACTTCAATCCAGAACGCAGAAGATCTAAGAAACCGAATACAAGTCATGCGAAACTGTAAGAAATACTTCTGCTATTTATGAGCGAGTGCGTCATTCGATGATAAGACGCATACACGCACGCAATGAAGTCGTGGTTGGCCATTTCCAGCAGTTACTCTAAGATAAGTGTTATATCTTTGTTAAATTTTTGTTTAGATTACGGTAATTTTGGTTTTAATTAGGACCCTGTAGATTGTTTCAAAAGTTAATAACGTTGTTTCATGAGTACTGTTAATGTGCTGAATATGAATAAATTATTTTTAAAACAAAGCATAATTTTATTGTTTGCCAAATAAATTCTCAACCGTACAAGTTAATAAAAAACATCAATCTAGAAGATTGGCTTGATCTGTAGATATTCGTTTCTTTCATGGAACTAGTCTATAGTTAAAATATTGGAACCTTAAAACATTTAGAGCCTGTCCTGTCAACAGCAACTAATGGTAAATATAAACAAGTTTTGCATATGTCATTCCATATGAAATCGTCAAAAAAGAAATTTTGTTGCTCCACTATTTTAGATTTTGCTTAAACTTTGTGAGAATCTTCTTTAGGGTTGCAAAGAAGGACATCCACCGTCATTTAATTTTCGCATGCGTCAGTTCCCGCCTGCCAGAATTAAAGCATTAAAAAACGTCATTTTTATGCTTTAATAATTTTAGCTGTGAAAATTTTTCTATTAAAGATATCTACACGTCCAAGATGGCATTTCAAAGCTGAAAGATAGTAGTTTTTGTGCAAAGAATACAAATTCACACAATCAATACCCCGAAAAATAACACGGTGCTGAAAATACGTGTATTTCACTGATTTTTCGTGATTTTTAATTGACTCCAGTGTCTCGACTGTTGAATGCAAACAGCTAATATTTCTCAGAGATCAAGTGCACATATCATGGAAGAAATAAAACCTACAATTGACTGGTACGGCCTACTCCTTATAAAAAAAAATCTCTGCTTGAAATTTTGAAATTTTAAAAAATCGCATTATTTAGGCTATAATATGAATGTGTTGGCTACGAGATAAAAACTTTTTGTTCTTACCTTGAACTTAAAAAGCCCGTAATGCTCGTTTTATTATTTTCATCGTGTGCATAAAAATGACGTTTTTTAAATGCTTTATTTCGAGCTGGCCGGAACTGTCGCATGCGAAAATTAAATGACGGTGGTTTTCCTTCTTTGGAACCCTAAAAAAGATTCTCACAAAGTTTGAGCAAAATTTAAAATAAGCTGGCTTTACTGATCAGACGATTTCATGTGGAATGATTCGTTTGTGAAAAATACATTTATTTTCTTTCTTTTTATGGGATTTTATACGCTTTTACATAATTTAAAAGGTATTTAAAGGTTCATTTTTGTTTTTAAAACCTATTGTTTATGTGAAAATTTGGTGGTATGATTCGAATGTCTTATTATGAGGTCGATTTTTGGAAAATATTATTCCTGAGAATATACAGAAACAATATACAGGGTGTCCGGAAAAAGGAGGCCAATCCGACGACCATGGATTCCTAAACATTAATTTTGAATTATTTTATGTCTCTCAACAAATTTCGAGAAAATGCTTCGTTTTAAAGATAAATTGAAAAATATTGGTGCCTACGCGGCTTACGGTAATCTCATAATTTTCAAATATCTCTAAATCAAGTCAGCCGCTTTCGTAAACAAATGGCAATACTCTGGTTACGATAGAATTGTCTGTTTGCTGTCAAAGTAAATCCTTATTTTTTACAAGTTAAAAGTTTTTTATAAGCTAGAAGTGTTCTTGAGGAATTGTACCCTTTTCTGATATGACGGATATGATTTTAATCATGGGTAAGTTTTAAATATTTCTGTAAACTCTAAACATTTATTTCTATTTCTCGATTTGGAAAATGTGACTCCAATGCTAGTTTAGCTGCTAGGCGCCGTGCCGAAAAATTTCACAATCGATTTCATCCCAAAAGAAAATAGTTTTCAAATATGGTTAACCACCCAAGGGAGACTGGAAATTTAAGGGAAAGACGGAGGGATAATTGCGGCCGACTCCGTGCGATTTAACCTGAACTGAGAGAGGAAATTTTATGAATTGTTGAAACACCAAAAATTAGTACCAGAGTGTTGGCTAAGTAGATCAGAAACATAGGGAAAACTCAGGTATACACTACAGAGTCAGCAGTTGTACCCATTCCATCTTCAAGAAGTACAGGCTCTTTTGCTTCAAGACTTCGAAGCAAGACTTGTATTATATAGATAGTTATGTGAAATGAATAACTGAGATCTACGTTTTATCAGAAACATTTCATTTCTTGATGATGCTATATTTACGAGAAACGGGACGACAAATATTCATAACACACACATATGGGCTGAAGAAAATCCTAAAGCCATAGTAGAGACGCATCATCAAGTCAATGTGTGGGCAGGTGTCGCAGATAATTTTCTTTTGGGTCCTGTATTTTTACCAGGAAACTGACTTTAGAAATAGTTATTTTTGGATTGTCCTTTATTATTGATATTTTTATACCTATTACAAAATTTGAATAAATTGTTTAGTTTTAGTATTTGACAATTTAAGATTACCGTAAGCCTACCCAGCTTACCAATATTTTTCAACTTATCTCTAAAACGAGGCATTTTCTCGAAATTTGTTAAGAGACAAAATAATCCAAAACGGATGGTTAATTTAAAAAAAGATAGTTTGAGAGTAACTGGCGCAGGTACTAAAAAACTGGGGGGGCTCATTGGGTACTAGACCAATTAATTTTTGTTATTTTTTTTCTCAAAAGATGTGACTATTTAAGTTGAGGTAAATTTTAAATAAATATCTTATGAAATACTCGAGTTATTTAAAAAAATATATTTTTAAACTTAAAACTTTGACACCCTGTATATCGAGTCTAAAATGAAAAATGGCATTGTGAAAGTCCTATTATTTTTGCTCAAGGAATCCATGGTTACCGGATTGGCCTCCTTTTTCCGGACACCCTGTAGAATGGTACTTACAGGTACGTTTTACAATAATAAATATTATGAGTAATTTTGAATCTGTCGAGTTGTTCTTAAGAAACAAAAAAATAGAACACGGAAATTTTGACAGTGCTCAGAGAACTGAAAACGCCGCCTTAAAGTAATGTTTTGATTAAAGTGCTTCTAACAATTAACCAATACCAAAGTTTACTAAATAACTTACTCACCTAGTAGAAGAGGATTTCATTTGGAAAGGAAATACGTTCTGTTCGTTAATCACACAATTCACTAAACTTCAATTAAACCATCACTCAAACAGAAATTAAAACAGAAATCTTCCTTTAGAAGACAACCCAGTATGTTTGATTTCTCCGGTAGTCTGTCAATCGGGAAACAAGTGCCAGTATGACCGATGTTATTAGGAAAACGTCTTTTTGACATTTGTTGTATGGCAATTTCCTACACATCTAAGACATTGTCGAAAACGTCAACATTTTGGCGATATTGGTGTTCAGTCTCTGAGCCACGACACTATTACACCTAGCACTTCACCCACCGTACACCAGCACCATACCCGTTTTCTCACTAAAAGTAAAAGCCATTTTATTACTTTTCACTCACGTTTAACCCGAAATATTAACACAAGATCAACAAAGCGGTAATATCGACAATGTATCGATCACTGAGAATAAATACACCTTTTTATTTAGTTGCATAAGTCCACAGATAAGACTTTTTGCTGCATAAAAAGTTTTGTCATTGATATTAGTCAGTTAAATTATTATAACAACATACAAATCGTTTTTATTAATCCATAGGCGGGTATGATTTTTACCCTTCAAATTTTACGATTTTTTTTCTCGAAATCTAGCGTACCGATTTGTTTCATACTTTGGGAAAGTCTTGAGCCTTATTAGGTTTTGAGCCTTATTAGGTTTTGTTCTTCTTCGGTTTATTTCTGATTCATATGAGTAAATGCAAAATAATGAAATCATGAACATGAAAATCTAGAAAAATGAAAATAAAAACATGTGTAAATATACAGGGTGTTTCAGATTTAAAGTGATATAGTGTAATGAGAGATAGAGCACACAGCTGAGTTAAAAACACCTTCAAACTTACCCTTGAATGTGAACCATGTTTGATATATTTTATGGTCTTTTACTGAAAGTGTAGTCGGACGTTTTTCTGGAACGGCTTTAAATATTTGATTAAATTGTGGTACAAATATTATACTCTTTTAGTCCAATCAAAAGCAGGATTTATTTTAAAAAATTCCAGGACCGGACTCGATTTTCATAATATTGCTCTCAGTGCCGAGAACATCACCCTGTGTATCAGTTTTTGGTAAATATTAGTAAACGTTTAAAAAATCAATAGATCAGTGTATAAAATAATGTCACAAATCCAATAAATTTTCAAAAATATTGATTGACCAAATTTTAAATTCCATAAATAAGGCAATCAACTAATTAACTCTTTTATTAATTTTACTTAAATACCCTACATTAATCAAGCATCTTTATTTTTTTTGAAAAAGAAATATATATTTATTGAAACACTAATGGTTCACGCAGGGCCGGACTCGCTTAAAATTTCATAATTAAGTACATTTTATTTAAATTTGTTAGTCGCATTATGTAAATTATTATTGAAATACAATAATAAGAGACTAAAAAGTTAATATTGTGAAAAAGAGCTTTTTATTCGTTTTAATGTATGCAGCGTTTATAAGCTTTGTAAAGTTTAGAATAGGTGATGAGCGTAGATCTGCCTCAGTAATTTGATGGTTTCAAGTGCCTTCTAGCGGTTTGTATATCAACGTATACTCAGAAGCTATGCAATCTTAGGCGAGGGTAGTGGTGATATACCATCCTTACCATCCCTACTTTTCGACAGAGAAGAGGTTCGGCAAAATTTCCAGGTTGGGGGTAGCTAGTCTCCTGGCGTCGCTGATTGGTCCTGGTAACGACAATAGGCCGACGTAAAATAAACGATTAAAAAAAAGTTTAAAATACCCGCTCAAAATAACGTACAATCCATTTCTTTCACGAAAGTTAAAATGGAACTTATTAAGCAACAACTTACAACACTTACAATTAAAAAAAACAACTTAATTAACAGAATGATGCAATTAATTTAAATTACAACAGATTTTCAAAATAACCACCCCCAGCGTCAATTCATTTTTGAGAACGCTTTAAAAAGTTTTCACCAATCTATATCTATTATTTCCGGGTTACTTCTAATGGTATTATCACATACATTATTATTTTTTTTCTTGTAACTGTTCCCGTTATCAAATTCTTCGTTGTACACCTCTGACATGAGTTATATGCTATAAAAAATAGTTCAGAGGTGTGAGATCAGGTTAACCGGAACTCTTCGAAAGATCAATCTGTTGGATAATGTCGATTCAGATGATCTCTGACCGGCACAGAAAAATGGGGTCTAGCTCCATCATGCTGAAACAACATGCTCCTAGTATTGATGCCTTGTAATAAATCTGACAAAGCGCCTAAGAACTTTTAAATAAATTTCTAACCTTTCTCACATCTCTATTGTGTGGTTAAGATAATATTTCTGTGTATGGTTTTTGCAAGCAAATTGGGAGAGTTATAAAGAGAGTGTAGACGTTTTCCAAATCGCCGTATACCAAACTATACGACATTTTCAAAGGTATTCCAATTTAGTAATGAACATGTAAAATTATTTATTACTGTATTTCAAAAATGATATACATAATGTGAATAACAAATTTAAATACAATGCACTTAATCATTTTAAGCGAGTCCAGCCCTGCACGAATTATAACGTTTTCAGTAAATGTGTATTTCTTGTGCAAAAGAATGAAGATGCGTAATTAGTGTAGGGAATTTAAATAACATTAATAAAATAGTGACATTAGCTAGTTGTTGCCTTATTTGTAGAATTCAAAATTTGGTCCATCAACATTTTTAAAAATTTATTGGGGAATAACCATAAACGTGCTATCAAATATAATGAAAATATTTTACACACTGGTCCATTGACTTTTTAAATTTTTACTAACATTTACCAAAAAATGATCCACATGGAGATGTTATCGGTATAAACATTATAAAAACTGAGTCCGGTCCTGGAATTTTTCTAAAGCAAATTTTGCTTTTGATTATACTAAAAGAGTATAATATTTTTATCAAACTTTATTCAAATATTCAAAGCCATTCCAGAAATATGGCCGACTATAATTTTCAATCAAAAACCATAAAACTCAAAAATTGTTCAAATTCAAGGGTAAGTTTGAGGGTGTTTTGAACTCGGTTAAATGTGCTCTACCTCCCATAACATCATGTCACTTTAAATCGGAAACACCCTGTGTGTATGTGTGTTAAATAAAAATGTTTAAAAATCACTTGAATTGTATTTCTTTTTCTTTTCGTTCGGTAAAATTCAACCCATCTGAAACTTGAAAATGATCGCGTAATACCCTCTCCCTCGTTCTTTTAAATGGCGGGAAAATATTTAATACTATGAGAAAGGTCGTTTTCAACAACTGACAACGCCGTTGGCACGAATTCTTTATGAAACAGTAACAGAAGGAGAAACGACGCACGTTTGAAATAGTCTGTATATGTAACCTGAAACGGTAATAACCCAGAAAATGTATTTTTCAACTATGCACGGCCGGCGTATTTGATTTATAAATAATCATTAGGTGCGTTCTTTCTAATTGAGATCTCAGCTAATCTAAGTTGTTTTACAGTTACACTGCATAAATAAAGGCATAGTTTCATTTGATGTAGCTTCTGTAACCGTAAAACAACTTAGATTACCTGATATCTCAGTTATAAAGAACACACCTATTATACTTCAGAATTATTATTGAAATAGTGTTAGTACAACAGTGTTTTCCAGGGTTTTGCTTATTATTAAAAATCTGAAGTAAGGATGTTTGGGGCTTTTATGATTATTACCTGGAGGTTTAAAGAATAGAGTAATTTAATTATTACGTACAAAGGAATAATAGACTGCGCTTGTATGGACTGATATATATAATATTTTTATTATTAAAATAATGTATTAAGCATTTCAACAGAGGATTTAGAAAATGGATTTATGCAGCATGTAATTAAATTATATATCAACTTTAAAGGAAATGTCATATTATTCATTCCTTATTTAAAAAAAAATAATTAACTGTACATATATTCAAACTCTGCATGTCATTATTTAGCACGTATATTTAATAGATGCGTCCTTTCAACTGAGATCTCAGTTAATCTTAGTAGTTTTACGGTTACTACATTAACGAAATTATCGTTTTATTTATGCAGTGTAACCGTAAAACAACTTAGATTAGCTGAGATCTCAGGTAGAAAGAACGCACCTTATAACTAAGTTATAATAGAGCTCATAAAAGTCATATTACAACTAAATTAAAATAAACTTATTCATAATACACATTTTCTTTGATTCTTCTTGCTTTCGTATTTATTTAATAGCTTTGATCTATTTTTTTCAGTTATACTTGTTGATGGGATATCAGAAAGGCAGTTTTGTAAAACAGGGATTTTTAAACATGGATTCGAAAAGAGATTTTTGTGGTGATTTAATTATACATTTAAAGTCTGTTCATTCGATACAAAGTGGTATTGTCGCCTACAGTTAAGCTTTCAAATATTATATGGCATGACATTTTAAAAGATTTTATACATATTTACTAATTCAATGTTTTCAATAAAAGCCAGAGAAATTATTATTTACCTCTCTAAAATCCACATCACACAAAAAATATCCATTTATGTTGGAGACATGTGATCGTTTCATTTTCCCATTCCCTAATAAAATACTGGAACCTGTCATATGCTTTATATGTTAACTCTTTGATTTCAATTTTAAATCGAGAAAAATAAAAAATTGTATTTTTAAAAGTTATACGGGATAAATTTTATGAAAATCTCAGCTGGTTATCATGCAAAAGATTGTTCGGGTTGGTCCCACGGGGTTGACTTTCAACTTTATTCCGAGGTTTGTCGTGGTTCCTCTTCCAGAATACTAATATTCTTATTTTTTAAATTGTTATTCTGAAATACACAATTTCGATTTTTAACAAAATTGTAATTCAAATTGAAAAATTCCTTTAAAAGTGATGCTTCAAGAATTTACGCAGCAACGCACCAATGACATTCATTTTAAGCGTTCCCTTTAATTTATTTATAGCATGAAACAATATTTTATCTCATACAGTGCGTGCATAAAGTTCCCCCTCCTGGTGCCTCCAAAACTGAGGATATATCTGCATGCGCTAACAGGATGAAATCGAATAAAAAATTTCAAATGACGAGTGACCTTGAATTTTGAGGACATTTTCAAACCCTTTGCGTTGAAATTTTGAAATTCGGATAATTAATGACAAAGTTTACTTACACGTAGATTCATTGTTTAGTTAAAATAAATAATCAAAATGATTCGCCATTCGCCTCCTAGAACATTGCTAGGCGATTATGAAATTCGCCCCCATTTTCCGAAATATTTCTTTACGGATATTTCGTTCCAAATCCTGTAAAGATCTCGGCTGTGTCCAATAAACAACACTCTTCAGATAGTCCTATAAGAAGAAGTCTAGTGGCGATAATTCCGGCGAATGTGCTGGCCATTCAATGGGCCTTCTTTGTCAAATCCATCTGCAGATATTTCTGCAATAATGGAGAGGTCTTGTTGGAAATTGAGTTCGTCAAACTCTTTATTTTCCTCAGCCACCTCAACAACCACTGTCTCAATAATATCTTCCAACATTTGCAGGCGCAAAGGTGATGTCAAATTTCTCTGTATAAATAAAGGTCCCACGATCCGGTTACCCAGTATCCCGTCCCAGACATTAATATTTTGTGGATATTAAGTACTAGTACCCTCTGAAAATATTCTAATTCGTGTCAGACCGGTACCGACCATTATGGTGATGAATCATTTTGAGTCGTTTTCCTATTCATCTCGATCCGCCTATCACACTCGGTTAAATTGTAACAAAATTTAAAACAAATTCCTAATAATTAATAGTTTCTCTGATGATGGTGTAATAAACCTAAACGTTAGAAAAAAAATTAAATTAGTTATACCTGACCGAAATCCCCACAAAAAAAAACTATCAATATCAATATATATATATATATATATATATATATATATATATATATATATATATATATATATATATATATATATATATATATATATATATATATATATATATATATATATATATATATATATATCATATATACATATATATATATATATATATATATATATATATATATATATATATATATATATATATATATATATATATATATATATATATATATATATATATATATATATGTATGTATGTATATAGTATAGTAGAGTATGTCCCGTCCCGTCGGGGTAGTAAGCCATGTACAACTCACATAAACCGACCCTACTTAATATCCGAACTGACAACCTTTGTTATTTATTATATTATACATCATTTAAATTATTCTCGTACATCACTGTCAGCTCTAACAAACGCTTCCAGTTGAGTTAAGACTAGTCGGAGAATAAGGCACCTTTACATTAACGCACTATTTGAAGTATACCATATCAATCAAGACCAATTAAAAATTCAGAGTCCATTAATGATAATATATGTATTTTAGCATATCATTTATCTTCTGCAAAAATTTTACTGTCACTTCTACTCTACTGCTAGCGGCGCGGCGGTAAACAATTACATGGTCTGCTTTTCCTATTACATAATTAAAAATTGAACATAAATAATTAAAGAATTAAATTAATTACTTGCAGTCCTCCAATATCATGTTTAGTTTCACTGTTCATTGTTCTTGTTGTCATCGATTATATTTTCTTCATAGTTAATATCACAGTAAACAAGAACCAGTAGCTTATCTCTCTGGCAGTCCCTTTGATGCTTCGCTTGACGCTCGGTGACCTCGACCACAGGAAAGCAATACCTCGACCGCGTGCTGGGGCGAATTTTATGATTTTTCCATAGACGTACCAGGGATAAAACGCTATTTTAAAATGTTATTTTCGTTTTATGTAGTCTATACGTATTCTAGATGTATACAGGGTGCTCTAACATAAACGGCATTCTAAATAGGTATTTTACTATTGAAGAAACAATCATATTGGAGTAACATAATTATATGCGAAATAGAGGTAATATCTATTGAGTTAAATTGCAATTTTTTTTATTATTATTTCATTTATTGTAGACTTATAGACTTGATTTAACGATTGTTCATTTAATCATAAGGTTAATAGTAAAATAAAAAAATAAATGAAACAACAGTAATAAGAAATAAACGTTTTATTAATTTTTCCAAATAATTAACTATTTGCCTTAAATCAGTTCATAATTAAAAATTCGGAATTCTTTTTGTAGAAGGAGGTATCGATTATTATTGTATACCCATCCTGTATTACAATATTTAAATACAAATAACTCCAAAGTGATAGCTTATATCGACATTTAGTAAGAGGCTGTTTTTAACACTGGCGTTTCTTTTTTGCTATAAATGTATAAAAAAAATAAGACAAAAAGTTATGGCGAAAATTCACCCCACCCCTTTGTAATTACCTCAACAAATAATGATATTTAGATAAAAATTTAACAAAATATGTACATTATGAAATTAATAAATGGTCCAAATTTAATTTTTGCAGCTAAAGAAGAATTTATTGGCAAATGATTATGTTGTCTTACACCCTTTTTAGGAATTGTAGGTCCCTTATGAACTGATTTAAAGCAAATGTTTAAAACAACTTATTTTTATAGTCCTATCATCCCCTTGAAAGAAGGTACTTAATTATGGGACATCCTATATATGTTTTAAATTTATTTGACCCTTTCACACGGTAATAAAACCCCAAGATACGTTGTGTTAAAAAGAATCGCATATATACTGCTTTACATAAATCTAATAATAACCAGTCGCCGACAGGCTGAAATTATCAGTGTAGAATTAAAAAAATACAACATATACACATTTTAAAATTTATTCTGTATTATCTTTAAAAATTATTCAAAGTAGATGCAGAAGAGCATTCGCCTAATTGTACTCCGCTCTGACGGCCACTACTACACTGATACTTTTCAGGGTAGCGTTTCAGAGTATAGGCTCTTGAAGGTCCCCGGCGGCGAGGCTTGGCAACAAGGAGAGATAAGCTACTCTTTATTGTTTACTGTGGTTAATATTATGTTCAGCTGTATACAGAGTAATAAAATCCCCCCGTATTCCTGAAGATACCTCAAGATACCTTGTGCAAGAGAGGGCTACACATTTAGAGACAATGGACACATACCCAATGTCCGAGTATGCTAGGATTAATTCATATACTGAATTAATTGATACGTCGTTAAATGGTATACTAAAATATTTCTTATGCATTTTAAACTGTTATTAATCGAATATCTTGTATATAAAAGCATTATAGAACACATTAAAAACACAGCTATTGAAATAATTTATTGTGTAAAATTATGTACATAGAGATAAATTAAAACTTATAAATATTACTATAACTATAATTATAATACGTTAAAAAATAAGTAGAGAATTAAAACTGAATCCATCAAATACATTCATGTTATTAAATGTATCGTCATCTTCGAAGCCCAGAATCTGAAACATAAAATTTACAAATCATATAAATTCAATTTAATAAGCAGGCCATATTATACGTTTGACTATAAAGTTTGAGAATCACATTTTATGGCCTTTATTGATGCTAAAATGACACTTTTTCCGCATATTTATAGTTTATAAGTTATATAACTGATATGGATGATCATCCCATATAATATGAGGTAAAACGTAATCAAGAAAAGAATGAGACAAGCTAAAAAGAATAAGTGAGGATTAATCTTACGAGTATGTACCTATAATTTATGGGTATTAGCAGACATTATTATTTACCATTAAATGTAAGGCTTGAATATTTTAGTAATTGTCGTTGACAGTAGATTTATACCATGTGTAAAGTTTGAAAATACATATGTATTTTTCAACATTTTAGAATTGTCCACCGCATAATGGGAATTTGACAGTTATTTGTGTAGATGGTGTTCGGCTTTAACTTTCGCAATAGAGATCTCGCTTATCTTATGGGTGACAACATCGGTTAAATTAGAGAAAAGTTGCGTGACTTTCTTAGTAAGACTCTAGAACCAACAGAACATTATTATCTGACTTGGTTATTTAGATATCTGGAAGAAACTGAAAAATTTGTAATTTTGTATAAATCGGAGCTTCAAATTAATTTTAATATAGGATTATGTTATACCATTGACATCAGAAAAAGAATCTTATTTTCCGATAAGAAAAATCAGTACGGCTGCTATTAGAAAAAAATGAAGTTGATGATGATTCTGAGTGAAGAAAACGTTGTAATAAAAAAATCATATAAAACACACAAAGTTACTCAAAGAATGTTTTTACAGAATAAAAATTGGATGTCAAATAAGCAACATATGGGAGAAAAACAAAATACGAATTTTTCAATTTTCTCCACATATTTGAAAAATCAAATCAGATAATTAAATTAAGCAAGAATATCGTGAAACTTTTCTCTAATTTATTCGATGTTGTAACTCGCAAGATAAGCGAGATCCCCATGTTCGGATGCTAAAGTCGAACACCCTGTATATCACAATTTTACTTCATATAGTAAAATATTAACGTAAATATCATATTAAAATGTAAACAACATTTGATATAAACAAATCTTATAATTTTATTTTCTTTAGTAGATTTCTTTTTTACACAATTTTTGTTCACTCTGTTGCTCTCAAACTCATTTGATGTCAAAGTACAAATTACTATACCCTGTGTTACTGAGATATGGTTCACCCCCTTTTGTTTGTTTAACTTTTAACTTAGAGAAATGATTGTATACCGGATATCATCAAACAAACCATAGTTTCCAGAGTTTTAAGATGTGAATCCTAAACTTAACAGGGGTCATATGTACCAAAAACGGCAAATTTTTCATTATTTGATACTTTTCCATCTCGTCCGGTTTCCCAGAAAATGACCTCAATTTTGAAATTTTAAATAGAACACCCTGTATATTCTTACATTTTTGGATTCCGAAATGTAAGAATATACAGGGTGTTTCATTTACAATATGGCGTCATTTCTGGGGAAACGGAAGTGATGGAAATGTGTTAAAAAATGAAAAGTTGGTCGGTTTTAGTATACATTACCCGTGCCAAGTTTAAGACTTTCATCTTGAAAATTCCGGAAACTATGGCTTGTCTAATGATTTCGTTGACACCGGTATTGCCTATACATAATTTAAAATTACATCATTTGACAAAAGAAAAATAACAGCAAATATTAAAAACTTTAACACTTTTTATTAAAAAATTGAATATTTAGAGAATTTCCATCCACTTTACAAGTTAACATCAAAATGGCGGACAACAGTTTGTTTTCGAGCTGGTCTTAAAAAAATGGCGCAGTTTTGTAAAGCAACCTCGGCCGTGGTTATGTATGATTCCTTCTAAAATATGCACCATATGCGACTGCTTAGTTGTAAAAAGTGATTGAATATTTGATACTGAGAAGGGAACTCGACAAAGAAAATAACAGATTAAGAGCGAAAACACACGGGCGTTAATTCAACGCGCGTTCCACGCACGCTAAAGTAACGCGCGTTGCTTGTCCATCCACACGAGATAGGTGAATAGGCATTAAGCGCGCGCTATCATTGTTAATTCAGCCATGGATGATGTAGAGCTCGTTTTGTTTGTTTATTTAAGTGCAAAAATAGTAAGAACAAGAAGAGTTAGAAACCGAAAATGATGGGTACACCCTATTAATGAAATACGATATAGCGAAGGCGCATTCTCCTGTTTTTTCCTAGACTTCGAGAAGATCCCATAAAATATTTTAATTATTTTTATATATCAATTGCAACATTTGATGAACTTTTTACCAAAATTAAAGACGGAATAATTCGTACTTTATATAGGTTAAAACTTAACTAGCAACGTGTCTTCATACGAACTGAAACGCGCGTTAAATTAATATCGTGTGTATGCTCACATATAATACAAAGTATTTGTACAACGCGCGTTGCCACATCGAACGCGCGTTGTGGAGATACCAAGCGTTGTCATTTTTTAACGCGCGTTGTTCGTGTGGATGGCACAATATATTTCAATGTATTTCTACAACGCGAAATTTCAACGCGCGTCGAACGTGCGTTGAATTAACGCTCGTATGGTTTGGCTCTAAGAGCGAAAACACACGGGCGTTAATTCAACGCGGCGAGGGCGCATTCTACCGTCTTTTTCCTAGACTTCGAGAAGATCCCATAAAATTTTTTAATTATTTTCGTATGTCAATTGCAACATTTGATGAACTTTTTACCAAAATTAAAGACGGAATAATTCGTACTTTAAATAGGTTATAACTTAACTAGCAACGTGTCTTCATATGAACTGAAACGCGCGTTAAATTAATATCGTGTGTATGCTCACATATAATACAACGTATTTGTACAACGCGCGTTGCCACGTCGAACGCGCGTTGTGGAGATACCAAGCGTTGTCATTTTTTAACGCGCGTTAAATATGACGCGCGTTGTTCGTGTGGATGGCACAATATATTTCAATGTATTTCTACAACGCGAAATTTCAACGCGCGTCGAACGTGCGTTTAATTAACGCTCGTGTGTTTTGGCTCTAAGACAACAAAAATATATAAACTTGCTGCTTGGGTTACTACTACTATTCCTCCGAAATACGACCCCCCCTCCCTTAGCCACTGTGACACTTTCGATTTAACCGGATGTAATGTCAACTTTTTTCTTTCAAGTGGACTGAATTGATATATCTTTCATGAGCTAATCAGGAAGCCCCTGTTGCCTACTTTCTAACAATATAACAATATTATAGAAAATGAATAAAAAAAATATATGTATATTTATTTATTTAAACGATTGACATGTTGATAGTAAAAATGTGTTCAATAACATTTACGATTTTAGCGGGTGAGCATTTAACATAAATTTATATTTCTCTTTGTGCTTCGAAGTTATGGAAACGATGTTTGGGAAAGAATTGGAATAAAGCGCAAGGTGTAATAGCGTATAGGAAAAAAGAAATAGCGAAAAGCGAGTGTATAAATTTAGTGGGGATATAAATTTGGATTGAATTGAGAATGGGCGTGGGATATGAGAAGTAGCAACGGACAAGTTACTGGCAATCTAGTCTGAGAAGTACCATTTGTTAAACTGAAGGATTACTAAACGAAGCGCGTGTGGTTGAAAGAGAAAATGTAGTAGATAGAATGCCATACCAACGGCTATGGAAAGGTATACACCACTGGAGGATGCATAAAAAATTATACCCCAAGCTAATAATCATATAACTTAAGCTAAACCCCGGTACAATAAATTCTGATTTAAAAAAAATAGATAAGGTTTTAGAAATAAATTGTTCACCCAGTGGCTATATCCTACTTTTTATTTTAACATTTCTCATAATGAATATACTTAATTTTGAGCTGTCCTTGTTTTGTCTTTGTACACGAACTCAGCAAGGATCATTTATTTATTTACATAAATTAAGTTTAAATGTTCATAAGTCACCCAGAGATAGATAATATAAATACAGATTTTGCAAAAATCCAAATAAGGAGTCACCTTCCTTTGTTCGTTTTCAAATATGCTTGTAGTAAATTTGTAAATCAATAGTAAACGACGTACACCGGCTAACAGGTAACATTGAACAAGTACCTTTTTTAATTTATCCAAATTATACATTTCAATACAATAAATAAAGTACAGAAATGAGTAAATAATAAAAACAAATCATGTTTAAAAATTTAGTTACAAATTAAATTCTATTATCTATAAAAAATCCGATGTTTGATATAATTTTATTATTATTTGTTTGCGAAATGCTCACATTTTACTTTCAACATGTTAAATTGAATTTCAGGACGCTTTTGCTTATTTTGGATAAATATTGTACATCAACGTTTGTTGTTGTCTTTTTGCAATCAAGTTATTTTGTTAGCAAAAATAACACAAACTGTATACAATTAAAGTTGACTATTGTACACTCTTCAACAGAGATGTTTGGATGCAATGTTTACTAAGATTAATTCATAGAATGATGAATTACTAGTGAATCACCGCAAAAAAATTATTTAAATAACAACTAGGAAGTTTCGCCAACTAAGTTGGCATCATCTGGAGATGATTAAAACTCAGTTTTAGAGATGATTAAAACTCAGACTTAATCATCTCCAGATGTTTGAGAACAACCATAAAATTGATATTAGCATTTGAAAGCTTGAAAATCATAAAGTGTAAAATTGTATGAATAGTGACAGAGGGCCTATCCCAAATAGCCCTCTTTATTAGTTAGTGGGTCACGGTTCACCGAACCGTGTATTAATCATCTCCAGATGATGCCAACTTGGTTGGCGAAACGCGCGTCGAGTGCAGTATATTGTGTTTTGGTGTTCCGTGGAAAACTACATTAGTGCTATCTTCACATCAACGGTTCCAACCCACTCCAGGACTGGGAAGATAAAAAAATAAAAAAACACATTTACAAAAATACACCTACTGGAAATTTACTGATGTACAGTTGATTTCAATAAAAACTGGTACACTTTCCTTTAGCTATGTAAATCATTCGTTCTTTGATTGATATTAAATGTCACTTTGACGTTAATCAGTGGCGTCATTATTAAAAATGGTTCGACATCTAACAGATATTCAAAAATTTCGAATTGTTTCTAAAATTGAAGATGGTTGGTCCATAAGAAGACTTGCTGCTGAATACAATGTGAGTAAAACCACGATAATGAGTGTTAAAAACAATGGGAAACCAACCAAACGGTATCCCGTAAAGTTGGTTCCGGTAGGCCCAGAAAGAGCAATAATCAAGAAGATAAAAATCTTATAAATTACCTAATAGAAAACCCTTTTCAGACTGCAGTAAATGCAATTTCAGAGACAAATTTCCCTGCTTCAGTATCTACTGCTTGCAGAAGAATAAAACTACAAAGCGACTTGAAGAGTTGTTCAGCGGCTAAAAAATACAAACTTTCAAAAGAAAAGAAGCAGAGTAGGATTATTTTTGCACTCAACTATATAATCAATGATGAAAACTTCTGGAGACAAGTTGTCTTTTCTGACGAAAAGGTTTTTAAATCCTGTAACGATGGACATGTTCGCGTATATAGGCCTCCTTCTACTAGATACGACGAAAAATATACTTTCGATCCACAAATATCAGGAAGGTTTTCAGTCAATGTCTGCACTTGGATGAGCCTAAATGGGTTAAGTGTGTGTTGGAACAGTGGTGGTCATCACAATTCTATTAAATATATTGAAATATTAGACAATATTATGTTGCCGTCAGTAATAGAGGTGTTTCCGGAAAATAATTTTATTTTCCAACAAGACAACTGCTCCATACATACGGCCCATCATGTCAGGCAATGGTTTCTTAATAAAAACATAGAGTTGTTACCGTGGCCATCTAAAAGTCCGGATTTAAATCCAATTGAAAATGTATGGGGACTAATGGTGAAACATATAAGAAAATTAAATAACCATCCAAATAATGCCCAAGAATTGGAAGGGATAATTGAAGACGCTTGGGAGAACTTGTCGCAAGAAGTTGACCTTGCAAGAAATCTGATTTTGTCCATGCCTGCACGACTTCAGGCAGTTTTAGACGATAATGGAGAAATGACAAAATATTAGTTAATTCTGTATTACGTAATTGAAGTTGATTTATTTTATTTTTTTATTGTATTTTTATGTTCAGTTTGCATTGTTTACATTTTTTTTAATCTCAAGTGGTATTTTTGTGTTCTTATTTTAAAAATAGAATTATCATTATTCAGTTAGTATTTTAATTACAACCATTAGTAGAATTATCCGTAACAAATATTATTTTTTTAAACAATAATATGGCAGGCTTGAAAATGTTTTGAAAAAGTTATTTTCTAATTATTTTTTAAAATCCCATTTGAATAAAATAAAAGAAAAAGGTTTAATAAGTTTAAAAACACAAAGAAAACCGATCTCCTCCAAATAACCCAGGTCCGGGGTAAATCACCTCTTCTCCACCCCCCTCTCGACATGCCTGGCCAGCCCTATTTACAGGCATATATGCACACAACTAAACTATTAAGATTTTCGATTACAAGAGTTGTACCAGTTTTTTTTTAAATCAAGTGTACATAAGTCTACGAATTTAAGAAACAATTATGAAGTAATAAGAAAATTACGGAGAGGTTGTAGTCTTAGATCTCCTGAAATTCTGTTAGGGAACACCATCACTACCCGACAGAGGCACTTTGTTCTATCAGAACAGATTATAATAACCATCGACACTAGTGTAAATACAAAGCGTTCTCAATTCTTCTAAATATTAACTACTTAAGTGTCTAATTTCGTTCATTCATTATCTCCCCTCTGTGAAACAATTAAATGAAAGCAATGCTCCCGTATTCAGGAGCTCGGATTTTTTAAAATTTAAAACAAGGATAACATGACACTAACACCGAAGAAGCTTCACAAACACCAACACATTCGGTGTACTACACCAGAAACACGTTTCGCCAACGACAATACATGGAATTGATTAAATGAGTTTAAACCATCTCTTCATAATGATATAACTAATTCGTATTGTGGTTCGTATTATTTTAAAACACTAAAATGTAGAACATTGTCATACTTGAATATTCCGTCATTGTTTTAAACTAAAGATAACCTGCCACAAATAGAAACGTGAAATTATTGACGATAGATAAGTAAGCCGTGATCATACTTACGTGCTGTTCGATATTGTTCCTTGTTAAATTTGTCATTGTGCACTGATAGCATTCCATAAAAGAAACACCTGAGTTTGGGGCAGTGCATTCACAGTCCACGCAGTCACTAGGCACAGCCTTTAGGGCTACGGCTTTAGCAAACACCGTTGAGAATTTCTTAGCATTTTTCTTTTCTGATTCTAAATACTTTCCACTGAAAACGGTTCCTGAAAGAATATTATCATTTATATGTTTTCTCTGAAAACTTTGTCATCTCTTTCGATAAAACTACGAGGGATTTTACATATATTACAAACTAAATATGATCAGGATTTAACATGTGTAATAAACCCATATAGTGGAGCAGCTGAGTAGTAAACACGCAAAAATTCTATTTGACGTGTTTTATATTGACTGGTAATATCTACCCAGTTTCTTTTATTTTATTTCTCATACTTCACTCATACTCTAATATAGAGGACACTCTTAAAACGTTTTTATTTCAGAAATAATAATTGTTCTCGTAGGTACAATTATTGACCAAATGAGTGAAAGTGACATGGTGGCCCACTGAAAAGAGTCCACCCGGGAAACACTTACATCACTATTATTATAGGTACCACCCAAATCCTTAAACGGTTGTATATTTATCTGTTAAAGAGTTTTGTCTAAAGTGTCGAGTCGAAATAGCATAAACGCGGGTGGACTGTTTGCGGTGAGCCACTCTGTATATAGACGTGAAATACACACAATTGTTCTAAATGTGGTCATTTGTTAATTTGTTATGTTTATAACTTTTTTACTTATAACTTAAACTATAACAAATATAACCTATAGGTTAGTTATAGGATTAGATACATTCTGGGTTAAGTGTAAGAGTATCTAGGCTAAACTTCACCCAGTTGTAGTAGGGTAAGCATATAATGTATATTTGTTTCTTACATATTGAATAAAGACGATTTATTTTTATTGTTATAATTATTATTATTATTATTAGCGCGGATCTATTTTTGAAGTGAAACTAATACCATTAAATTTGCTGTAATTAATTTACATGTATTACTGGTGTTAATGTTGTCCAGAGGCAAACTTTGTGTAATTAGAATTATTTAATTGAGAAATAAACATAATGCCGATTACCCTAGAGAATAGACATGTTAGCACGTATTTACTATATGTGGTCAAGACAATTATTTGACTCCGATTACGTGTATTTGCTGTGTGAAAATAGAGTTATGTCTCTGTGTAAATCAGTGCAAAATAAGGAGCTTATTATATTCCATAAAGGTTACAACCTAATATAGTAACTCATCTCAGAACATCTTTTGTCGCTAACAAAAGAAAATCTTTTGTCTGGGCAAGAGATTCGTTTTCCTTAATTTAATGTCTATATAAAATGTAATTCTATAAAACTCCGTACACAGTGTGTAACGAAAGTATGGATTAAATTCCTTTTTCCTGTTATCGAAAAAACTTTTTTATATTGTCCTGTATGGTCCGCATAATATTTTATTTGCATATGGCATATGGATGAATAGATAATTGAAGACTATATCGAAGTTATAAAAAATGTAAGGTTCCATTTAAGAAAAACCTCAATTACGTCATTATTATTATAACGCGTGCGTAAAACGTACTGAAACATGGCCATAACTTTTAAAATACTGATTGAATGAAAAACTCTTGAATTGGTCTATTTTTAATTTCAGTTACGCACCTTTTGGTACAATTAATTAATTAATTAATTTTTAGCATTACACCCCCCCCCCCTATCTCCAGCCATCCCAACTTTTTTTTCAAATAACAACCAACCGTTTGATAGGCAATTCAATGGTATAAAAAATATCGATTCTGTTTCAAAATAATTGCATGGAATACAATTATTTATAAGGAAAAGGGAATGTTAATAAAAAAAAGATTAATAAAAAATTTGAATGGCCAGCTAGATCTTCTGAATTGCTACGCTTAAATTTTTTTCTGGAGTCATTTAAATGGTGTTGTTTCCAATAATGGGATAAATAATTTGGAGAATCTAAAGGATAGAACACGCACCAAAGGGTGGTTGAATACACCCAACGGCATTCGATAAATGTTTAAAAAGTTTTAAACAAAATTGCCAAACTGTTAACGGAGCACAGTCTGAACATCTCATTAGTTCATTTGTTTAACATTTTCTAATAATAAATAAAGTTTTTATTAATCTGTCCTTTTTTCTTATAAATAATAATTTTAATTCATGCGTTTATTTTGATTGACCACTTTTTGTAGTTTATTATTGATTCAACTGTAGAAGATTATACGTAGTAATGGGTGCATTACTGTCGATATTGCTACAGGGCAGTTCATAAAGTCGGGGAGTGTCATGAGGTCTGTCTTGCTTTTTTTGACTTTTTTTTTGCAAAGAAATTATTTTTTACATTTTTATACGGCTAACAAATGCAAGTTTTTATTTTTTTTTTATTTATTTTCCACTTTTTAGTCATACTTTAATTAAATTATTATCATACTTTTGCAGATTTTTCAAACATACTACATTGTGAGTTAAAGAAAAGAAAGTAAAAATAGAAAACACGTGCGTAGTAATTACAGACTTTCGTGACCATGTCAGGGTAATATTGCACCTTTGACACTCCAGTTTGACACCATTAAATGTTAACTGGGGGTTCTCACAAATCCACGATGGTACCGTATGAACTGAAAGCAGTGGTTGCACCATATTTTACTAATTGTCGCAACAGTGTTTATCCCCGGCTAATATTCGATACATACTGAAGTGATACAATGGTCTGGAGATTCGCGTCTAGCGGCAGATGGTCACAGACCATCATGACATCACGCAGGAAAGAATCTGCCAGGGCAAGGAGCATGTTCTTTCCTTTTCTTTAAAAAGATTTCAGTTATGATCGTCTGTGACAATCTGCCGCTAGATGCGAGTAGGCTACAGGTCCAGATAAGGATGGGTTGTTTCTGGTACATGTAGGTACTGGAGGGGTTGAAGCGTATTATATGTAAATAGAGACCGGATTTAGGTCGAAGATAGCAAAAAAGTAATATTTGGGATTTGCAATATTTATTACTTTACTTTCACTTTGTCAAATTTTGCTATAAGTTAGGGCAAAAATAATATTACATAATGTGACCCCCAAAGGGTCTGGGAAACTTTTTTATCTGCTGAAGAACGTAAATATCTTAATAATAGACGTTTGCATGGATTTCCACTATGGTTTATATAACTTGTGTAATAATAATAGGGAACTTGTCTATAATTTTAAAAATAAAAATAATACTAAAAAACATAGCGTAACGTTGTAATAAAACGTGTACTTCACAAAAAAAATAAGATTTCTAATTCCACGCGATCAGTATGAAGGATCTAAACAGCGATAAAATTGAGTGGCCCGAAACGAGCTACTATTGACTGTGACGTCACACCATACAATATTCGGTAATCGTCGCGCCGGGAAGCAACACAATCAGATGTTTACCAATTCCAATTCCAATTTAAAATCTTTATTCAAAATTAAGTAGATTATTTACAACTTGTATGGGGTACAGAGTAAGATTTATATTAATATATACATATATTATATACAGAAAAAAAGAAAACTAAAAATCAATTCATTCATAAAATACTTAAAAATAATAATACAAACAAATTAACAAAGTATGACATTCTATATAAACATATGTACAATATGGTTTTATTAGACTGTGGTTGATTTGTTAGTGACTGTTCTGATATAAATATATAATTGTGTTTTATAGTACCGCTTATTGTAGTTGTACAGATATTTTAAAATGACTGAACAAGGTTTTTCAAAGGGCCAATCTGATAATTTGCCTAAAGTGGATATGTTTATGGTGGCATCTTTTATACAAAATAGTGAAAGTTTTTCCCTTGGAGAGGTCCGCGGGGTCAAGGCAGAGAAGTATGTATTTTTTTTAGCTTTTAGTAATAATTTATAAACATAAAATAGTTATGACTTGATCACGGAATAAAATGAAATAACTACAAAATGCTTAGTCACAACTAAGCATTTTTAGCAGACTTAGTCTTATATTTGAAAGAATTCAGGGTAATTCTTTACAACAGCCACTTCTATATTTTTCACGTTTTTTTTGTACACACGTGTAAAGTGTCTCTATAGAAGACATTTGCTGCAAAGAAAATGTTGCGCAAATGTATAATTACCTATCGTAGGTATTTTCGTACTATGTTTTGGGGCAAGGGAAATAAGTGATTGTGTCGTGTTATCATTCACATAATAGATAAATGTAAGATTTGAATAGAATAAATTAAAGGGCAAGGGAAAGGTATTTGCAATATACTATATATACTAGAGGTAAACATTTTACTCTTCGCAGACAGTAGTGTTATTTAACTTTTATATAATTGTTGCACATTCTGTAGGATACTCTTCGCAGTTTTTTGAAAAGAATCTTGTGTTTGTCTTATAAACTTCATTCTTACAATACCTAATGTATTGACTACATATTTAATTTTCTCTCCCGATGGTGCCGACTGTATTGGCGAAACGCGTGGCAGTATATTTTATAGTATAAACTAAGATTCATTCTTACAATACCTAATATATTGAGCACATTTTTAATTTTCAACTTTTTTTTCATCTCCCGATGATGCCGACTGCGTAGGCGAAATTTGTGGTAGATATTTTACAGCATTTTGGTGTCTATAGAAAATTACTTCAATTTTAGTAGCACATTGAAAATTGCAACCCTCTGTAGATTCATGTTTTTAAATAAAATGTCCTATAACTTTTTTATTTACTATTTGATTTTTTTCAAAAACAATGGATTTCTTCCTCTAGCTAACACTAACTTATAGCCCAAATATCAATTCGATCGGACTTTTCTTTCTTTAGTTATCGTGCTTACAAGAAACGTGACGGACGGACAGACGGACGGACAGATGAACAGACGGACATTTTGAAAGTTGTTCAGAATTCGATGACGAACGAAATGATTTTTTCTCTGCGAGCGATATTAACGATTTTAGAAATGTCCCGATCAAATGCAATATACTCTTCGTAATCATATTTGCGAAGAGTATAATAATAAATAGCTGTTTACTTTCGCACCAGGAAATTACCTTTACTTAGTATCACTAAATTATATTCTATCTGCTAATCTTATTTTCTAACATTGTATACACATTCTTTCTTTAATCCTACCCTAATTAAAATCCAATAATTCGGAATTCGGAATATTTTATTGCCCGCCTGCGAAAAACTAGTAGATAGACATATAGTATTTAATAATGTACTTAAATTAAAATGATCACACGCATGTAGAGATCTACTGCTCTGTGAAATGTCTTTTTCATTTCTTCTACACGCTTTTTGCCATTTTGATCGACGAATCTTATCTTCTGGCAATATTATAAATACTTTATCTGGCACTTTCATTGTAGTATTCTTACACAACGGTACAATGCAATATTTAAAATAAGGAGTTTTTGTTTCCATTTTAAGTATACACTTAAAATTTATCTGAAATCAAGCGGTCGAGTGCTGGGATCTCCGTCGTCGTTTGTAAATTGTATGGTGTGATGTCACGACTACTCCCGCGCTTTTGACCCTGTTTGAAACGGTTCGCTCGCGCGCGAAACTTTAATAATTTATAACAAATTTATTATTGGGAATTAAGTCGTCATATTTTGCATATCTTATTTTTTAGTATTGTAGAACATTTTTATGAAATAAAAAAAAATGTGCAAGTTCCCTATTGTTAGTGGCCGATGTTTCTAACAGCAACTTTACAAAAGTATTAGAGAACTGTTTTTTTATGATTACAACTGACAATAAAATAGCTTACCAATAATTACGATAATATGGAAAAATCACTGTATATCGTATCACTAGCATCGGGTAATTCAAAATCCCTTTCTGGAAACGTCATCCGAGATACGAGCTCTAATAATTATAAATTGCACCAAAATATGCGCAACTGAAATTAGGATTCTTTTATACAATTAGTAGTTTAAAAGTTATGGTCATGTTTCGTTATACACGCTGTGTTTTAAAATCTTTTTAACAAGTTTAGGTTCTTTTCTGAAACCAAATTTCAGTCACAAAATTTGACCTTTCGTTGTATAACAACATTTATACTTTTTATTCATGAAAATTTAATAGCCGACATAAAGTGTTCATGATTTTATCAGCTTTTCTGTTAGACTCACCATTGGTTTCCATAGCCAAAGAAAGACAAAGACCTAAAGTAGATTTAGGAAGGATGATTGACTTTCGCAATGGCTGATCTCCCACAAGGCCCCTCACATCCTTCTTTGTGTATGCGTAGCGCCTATCTATTCCTGAAAATATAAATAATACATTATAAATACCGGTTAGGTATAAGTTAGGACAGGAATAAAATTATGGAAAAAGAAATTAGGTTCACTTTTTTATAAATTTCTCATACCTGACATTAATCACATTTTCATTAGAAAAATATAAAGCTCCTAGAGCAAACGCCGATATTACGATTTCATCCGCACCTAGCCTATATTAAAATGGAGATATTTTCAGAAGAATATTTTAAATTATGAAATTTCAGCTTCATTTGATATAACTAAATTAATTTAAAATCAATTTTACTATTAATCATTTAGATGTCTATGAGTTAATCAATCAGTTATTTGCATTTGGCTACAAACTGGGATACAGAAGCTATTTCAACAGATTTTAAGTTTCTTAAATTCAGGAAGACAGAAATTAAGCCAAATTCCTAAATTACATTCCACTTTGCGATTGCAACACTTCCCTCTTAAAATTCAACCTGTTAGGCAGCACTGTACGTTATTTTAATAATGCACTTGATATAATGAGGAAGTAGTAGAGGTAATTAATTATTATCCCGACGTTAAGATGAATACAACGTATTTACCACTAAATACGGACGCAGAAACGATGTACATGTTTATTTTAGTGAATGTAAAGACAACAGTAGTTCATGTTTCTAAAGCTTAATGACCACAAGCCGACAAAGGATCAACCACTGGTTGGTTGGTATATAAGCAGACCAAGAGGATTTTATTTGGTTTACCGTTAAACAGTATGAGAGCTTCCAGTTGCTTCCAACAGATTTATCTACAGACATCTTATTTTATAAACTTATTTAAAAAGCGTTGATAAGGATCTATCAGCTTTCTGTCTATCTTAAAAATTATTTTCAAGAAATTTCAGAAATTTCAATGAACAGTACTTCGAGTCAAATGTATCAAAAATGACAAAAAAAGAATTATATAATTTAAAAACAAATTAAGTTCCTCTTCTTGATAAAAGTTAAAATATAGAGTGGAATGAAAAATAATATTAACTGAAAATTTTTTTGCTAATTATTATTTACTAATTTTTACAAATCTTATCACAGATAAGTATAACATATATCTTTTTAAACAATTATTTTTCCCGGCTATTTGCCAAAACGCTGAAACTTGGATTACAAAAAAAGATAATATGCACATTATATTCAGTACTACTGACTCAATAATGTTATTTTTAATTTCAACTATTCTGTCTAGTAAAACCAAAAATAAATAAAACGCAAGGTACTCACCAGTTGACACTCACTTTAAAAAACTGTTTATTACATTAAGGTTTACAAGTTTCCTTACTTTGGATTCTTTAAATGTGCTGGCTACCCTGATGACGCAAGGCAAGCAGAAACACGTGTCGGTAGATATTTTAAAGTTTTTTAATGTGAGTGTCAACTGGTGAGTACCTTGTGTTTTATTTATTTTTGATTTTACTGGACAGAATAGTTGAAATTAAAAATAACATTATTGAGTCAGTAGTACTGAACATAATGTGCATATTATCTTTTTTTGTAATCCAAGTTTCAGCGTTTTGGCAAATAGCTGGGAAAATAATTGTTTAAAAAGATATATGTTATACTTATCTGTGATAAGATTTGTAAAAGTTAGTAAATAATAATTAGCAAAAAAATTTCAGTTAATATTATTTTTCATTCCACTCTATTAATTATATATTACGTACCTATTGTCTAGGAATATTCTTTTTGTGTATGGGAATTGCTTCACATTTGTTAGTCCAAAACGTTAGGAATTGTTTAGAAAGTGGTAAAAATTTATTTTAACATTAACAATCAAATAAACAAAGTATATACATACAATCTAAATCAAACAATTCTGGTTGATTAATGTTACACATAATAGAATAAATACAGGTTACGCGTGAGAATATTGCGAGTTATATTATAGTTCAAAGCACCAGGGTTAAATTCCTCGGTTAAATTTTGGATACTAATTAATTAGATAACTTCCAAAGCAATGACGACATTACCTCGTTATGGTAAATCGTAAGAATTACTACAGTCACCACCAGCAGCAGGAATAAAGTTTGGTAGTTTTCAATTAACAATATAAATCAATCCTAACTCTTCGATATACGTGTTGTCAGAATATAATACGCAAGTAATAACTTTCTATTCCAACATATTTTTTTTGTAAATTTTGTAAGAAATAGATTTAATTAATTTACCAAAGGCATGTGTACATAACAAAATAGGTTATCTTTATCGCACCATTCAGATATGTAGCAAAATTTACTTGTGCAGATTTATATCATTTAGAAAATAGAAGCTGTAAAATATATCTATCTGAAAGCGTCATGGAAAACTGATATTCCAAAAACTTTTATGTTGCCTGTAACTATTTTTTATTTTTGGAAATATATTAACATAAAAGATACTTTCTAGACTATAAGTAACGATTTTTTAATCATTGTTACTTAATGCCTTTCGATTAATTGGAAACCAAACCGAATGAGAAATTGGAAAAAAAACTCCCAATTACTTGATTTGAAACAGTATATTACATGTTCTGTTATTAATAGATGGAACAAGAGACCTCCTATTTTGTTCGTGGAAACCACACAAGGAGAAAACTAAGAGAAATGTTAAAAAAATACTTGAACTTGTGTCATAAACCACTTCAAATTTTTCAATTTCTTATACAATTTTCTTCGCACAGGCCTAATACTACAAAAGCTTCTTACTGTTAAAAGTATCAAGTCTGACAATTTTATATTCGGATTTTCAAAACACGGGGTGGTGTATTTCAGTTGATATTAGATTTGCAAGTAGAGGGTCATAGTTTTACTAACAAGATACTGGAAGTCCCCTTAACATTTCATGCAAAGTATTAACTTGACGCTTTTGAAGGGTGAATCATAAACGTTACCAACAAAGGGCACTTACGTTGAAAAATAATAAATTGAATTGTAATGCCCTCCATCAAATTAGATTTGTTACTTTGTTCAGTCTATTCGAATGCATTTCTCGGGTTTTCCGCGAATACGTGAATGTTTTTTCTATACAGTAACTATTGACATAATTTAGATCCTAATCTATTTTATGTTCAGATAATTGAAGACCGTTTTTTCATGTTTTGTTTTAACAAATAATAATCACTACAACTATGGGTTAGTTAATAATAAAAACAATGTATAGTAAACGTTCGAACTGTACTCCTTGTTGTAGCTGACAGTACCCCAAACTATGAATAAATTGTTGCTGAACGTTGTTTATAGTTTCCTAAGAAATGTTGTTTATTTCTGTTCTAATTCTCCCTTTTAATTCAAGAATGTTTTCCGGTTGGGTTTTATAAACTAAGTTATTTAGATGGCCCCACAGAAAATAATCTAATGGATTGAAGTCTGGTGACCTTGGTGGCCATTCGATGGGCCCACGTCTACCAAGGACAATGGCTGAGATTTCGCTCCAGCGACATATGCATGAGTAATACAATTTGTATGTTTTCTGCTGAAAAACGTGGGGTAAAATCACTTGTGTAAAGCGAAAATGATTTTTCAACATCTTCCGAAGCAATATGTATTTGCGAGCTTGAAACTTTCCAAATAACTTACATGATGGTCCTCGTTAAGACATTGATTAATAAAACATATTATCTAATATCCTGCATTTGTTTTTAATATGTTACACCGCTTACTCATTCATATACCGGGGGCATCTTTTAGAGTTCTTAATTCATTTTATATAATATGAATGGGATAAAGACAATGAAGAATTTTCTAATCGTCAAATACTATCCAGTTGAGTATAAAGATAATTATTATACCCAACAGATTAATTTAAAAAACCCACCATTTTTCATATACATTTTACAGTTTCTTCACTTCAATATGAATAACTGGCATAGGTTTAACCTCTTAATGTTAATAGACATAGTCACATAGTAATGCGGCATATGGAAATTCGTTTTAAAATTTTGCACTTTAAAATTTCGTGTGAAAGAATACGTGTTTGTACTTAAATTTGAAACGATTTTATAGAAAATCATACATAAAGACGACGTAATAGGAAAAGTAAATGTACAACTATCTTTGTAAATAATGGAAAATATTGAAAAATGTCCAGTTTCCATTCAATTTAATGATTGAGGTTTTCACTTACGACTTTCATAAATGACACGACAGGTGAACGTTGAAAGTGCATCAGATTCTTACTTATAATGTAAATATATAAATACAGAGTGTCCCAGATTTAAAGTGACAGAGTAATGGGAGATAGAGCACACTTTGCTGAGTTCAAAACACCCCCCAAACTTACCCTTGAATGTTAACAATTTTTGAGACAAAGGGCGTTTTATGGTTTCTGACTAAAACTGTAGTCGGCAATATTTCTGGAACAGTTTTAAATATTTGAATAAAATTTGACGCAAATATTATAATCTCCAATTAAAACCGTAATTCATTTTGGAAAAATTCCAGGACCAGACTCAATTTTTAAAATATTGCTCACAGTGCCGACAAACATCAGCCTGTGTATCATTTTTTGGTCAATATTAGTAAACGTTTAATAAGTAGAGCTGTCCGAGGTGGCTGGAGTACAGCCACGGTCTTGCGATGGCGTCACACGTGCCGATTTAGAAGTGATTTACGCTGCAGTCTTATTTGAAAGGTTAATGCGTGAGGTTGTACCTATAAATTATACATAATGTCAAACGCGCCAAAGGGTAAAAAACGACCGTACGCGGACACAGTGAATAAATTTATCGGTGAATTTCCGGATTTATTCTATGTCGGATGTAAAATAATTTGTAAAGTTTGTAATCAAGACTTAATGTGCTGGCACAAAACAGATTGTCGTCGTCATCAACACCGTGCAACATCAAAATAAAAAAAATGGCATGCCTTTGACAACTCAGTTTATGTTTGATTTATTGTTAATGTTAATAGCCTGTAATATTCCGCTACACATACTGGATAAACAACCATTTCGGAAGTTTTGGAATAAATACAATCCCCAGGTGAACTTACCAAGTCGTACATCGTTACGTAGATATATTCCAGCTGTTCGTGAAGACATTGTAAATAAGATTAAATGTGGATTTAAAAATACACGGCTCTGGTTATGTATTGACGAGACGACAGATTGTAAAAAAAATTCTATTTTAAATATTATAGTACGTGTACTGGGCCCTCTTAAACTAACATTTCCACTTTTACTAGCTAGTAAAAGACTAACTGCGTGTACTGGTGAAATAATTACGGGGTGTTGGAGACATTCGAAAAATTTGAACTTTCAACAAGTCAAGTATTGATGTTTGTGACTGATGGTGCTGCGACAATGCGCATGGTAGGCCGTTCTTTTCAAAGAGACAATTGCAGGTTTTTACATGTTACGTGTAAAGTGCATGCGTTACATCTTGTGGCAGAAACGATTCGAAAATGTTTTCCAGAGGTAGATGCATTAATAGCAAATACAAAAAAAGTTTTTCTCAAATCTCCTAAACGGCTTCGAGCATTTCACAGACAGTGTCCTGGTATCCCTGAACCACCAGAGCCGATTCTTACACGTTGGAGAACGTGGTTGAAAGCGGCTTTTTATTATGCTGAATATTTTCAACAAATAAAAGCTGTGATACTACATATAGTTCAACCCTAACGAGGCTGCAGCTATTAGGGAAAACCAGACAAGCTTTCAAGACGTTTCCCTTGAAACAGATTTAAAAACTATTAATAACAATTATAGAGGACTACACGACGCAATAGAAAAATTGCAAAATAGTTCGTTGTCGTTAGTGGAATCGCTGCAAATAGTGGACGACGTAAATACACAGCTACAGGCTATAAATGACGCAAAAAATAATCGCGTTAGTGAAAAATTCGAGAGTGTATTACAGAAAGATCCTGATTTTAGCAAATTAAGACAAATTTGTGATGGTGCATCTACAACTTCGTTAAGTGAGTTCACAGATTGTTTTACTTATGCCTGTATTACATCCGCAGATGTCGAATGGTCATTTTCAAAATGCAAAACATATTTTTTCACCAAAGCGAACATTGCTGACGGAGACAGCTGTAGAAACATACCTGATGCTATTATACTATAGATCTTCCCCACTTTGTGATGACGACAACCAAACTACTTCATAAATCTGCTTAAAAGTGTGAGTTTTATACAAATTTTTATAAAATGTAACATTATTGTTAAAATTTATTTCCATTTACTGTACTTATTCAAGTATTATGATATGATGTAAACATATGAGTCATATGACGGCTCTGTCGGCCAGGTGACCTCGGACAGCTCTATTAATAAGTCATTGGATCAGTGTATAAAATAATCTCATAGTATTTGATGGGCACGTTTAAGGTTCTTCTCCAATAAATTATAAATTTTATAAAATAGGTAATCAACTAACTGACGTCACTATTTTATTAATTTTACTTAAATACCCTATACAAATTAAGTACTTTGACACATTTATTGAAAAATTATGGTTTGTGTAGGAACTGGACTCGCTTAAAATTCCATGATTAAGTACATTTTGCTTGAATTTTTTATTCATATTATTTACATCATTTCTAAAATACATGTTCATTACTAAATTGGAATACCTTTGAAAATGTCGTATGGTTTGGTATATTACTGCGATTTGGAAAATGTCTACAATCTGTTTGCAGCTCTCCCAATTCCTTTGCAAAAACCATACACAAAAATATTATCATAACCACATAATACGACCATGAGAAAGATTAGAAGTTTATTTAAATGTTCTTAGGCGGTTTGCTAATTTTATTTCAAGGCATCAATTCTATGAGCCTATGGTTTCAGCATAATAATGCTGGACGCCATTTTTATGTACAGATTAAAGTTCATCTGATTCAACATTATCCTAACAGATTGATCGGATGAAGAGTTCCGGTTAACTGGCCACCTAGGTCTTCTGATCTTACACCTCTGGACTATTTTTATATGGGGTCAACTCAAAGCAGCGATATAGTAGTGGTAGTAGTAGTTACTTATTTTACTTGGTATGCAGGCCACAATAGAGATGTACAACGAAAAATACGATAACAGGAACATTTATTAGAAAAAAAAGTTACTGTATGTAATAACATTAGAAATAACCCGAAACTGTCTAATAGATCAGTGAAAATCCATTTAAAACGTTCTCAAAAATATATTGACGCTGGAGGTGGTTATTTTGAAAATCTATTGTAATTTTAATTAATTGCATCGTCTGTCAATTAATTTGTTTTTTTTTTAGTTGTGTGTTGTAAGTTGTTGTTTAATAAGTTCCATTTTGAATTTATTTTGTGAAAACAAAATTGCCAACCTTCATCTTTAATATTTTAATATTATTTTCTATAGTTGTTTAATAACTAATGTTAATATGCTTGTTAATGCATGTCTCATTATTAACATTAATTTTTTTTCATGAAATAAATGGAACGTACTATATAATGAATGGAAATTTTGAACTTAAAAAAAGCTTAGAAACGCTATCGGCACTGAGGGCAACATTATAAAAATTGAGTCCGGTCCTAGAATTACTTCAAAATGCATTATGATTTTGATTGGACTAAAAGAGTATAATATTTGTACTAAATTTTAATCAAACATTTAAAGCCGTTCCAGAAATGTGGCCGACTACAATTTTAGTCAAAATCCATAAAACGCCCTGTAACTCAAAAACGGTTAACATTCATGGGAAAGTATGGGGCTGTTTTGAACTCAGCTTAGTGTGTTCTATCTCCCATTACTTTATGCCACTTTAAATCAGGGATATCCTGTATATATTATACACACTATTGGACTCGATTTCATGCAAAACCTGCATTTAGTGATATAAAAAGTAAGAGAATAAGAGTGTAAATACGCGGCAGAGAATTGACCGTATTCTGCTCGTTGCCACTAAAGGCGCCTGTCCGTCTATTTTACAGCATAAAAAAAATAAATAATGAATTTTATATAAAATTCTCACCAAACGGCATTTTTGCTTCTCGCTCCTTCTGCACCGAAAAATATTCATTCATTAAAATATGGAGAGAAATGGCACTTTCCGATAATAGCTGATGAATGGTTGAGTAGTCGTGCTGAAAATAATGTAAATTAAGTTATTTTTAGATTTTAGTTAATGTAATAAAATAAATGTCACGAGATTAATCAAAATGATTCTTAACTGTAATATTTTCTTCAAACATAAAAGTACTGGTATAATGGAGTCAAGTCTCTGGATCTTTTTCGTGTGTTCAACAAATATTAATTATCTTTATTATACCTTTATTACTTTATTTTAAATTGGAATTCTAATAACTGTTGCTGACAAATATACACCTTTTAAAATAAAAATGAAATGAAAATTTACAAAATATACAATATGTTTCCATTGTACGCTTCAGCTTCCTTTGAGTAACAAGTAAAATGTCTAACCTCCTGCTCAAAATTACAATATTAATTATAGTGAGATTTTAAGATTTTAATAAATATGTCTGGTTATGAAAAACCGACCCCTTAAATTCATAACTTTCGCTTGTCAGAAACAAATTGAAGATTAAATAAATAGGGCACTACCCCCTACTTACAACAATCTGGATAATCAATTGACTGCTTTAATACCTCACTATACACGTTCTCCCTTTAATAGGGGTTCTGTGAGATATCCTGCCGACTTTTAGCCGGATTCTACACGTATTACGTAATTATTTGATGTATATATCAAAGGGATGTACGTCACCGGTTTAGCACACACTCATAAATCTATATCACTCTCTATCTTCCTATATTTTATATACAACATATACAGAGTGTTCCGGTTTTATTGTTACAAATTGAAACATGTGATAGAACACGTAATTTTAAGACAAAAGCTTTCTATAAACAGGTATTGAAAAATACGCGGAACCCTCTGTATAGTGTAGAATATTGCGTATAACTTTTTTAGGTAGCGGTTTTCCAAAAAAAATTACATTAAAAGATGTTTGAAGTAGTTCAACGCACACTTGGATGTGCTCAATTTTTTTTTTGTTAAACCGTTGCGTTGCTATGCCAATTTTTTATTTATTTTTTTTGAATGGTAACACAACTTTTTTGTGGCAAATCTGGAAAGAGCATATATTTCTCTATATGGTAAAATGTATTCTTAATAGGATTAGATAGCTTTGTGATGGCTAGATAATGTAATACTGAATAAGGTAAGAAACACGTATCAATACTAAATGTAATATATATTGGAGAATATATTCAATTACCATGAAATTAATAATACGAAAATATTCCAGAGATTTCGATATTAGTAATACAAGAAAATGTTGCAAAAATACTTACTATCATGTTGTATTTGTTACACTCGGAGCATGGCACTAAAATGAAATTTCTGGACACACCAGGCCTGAATATTAAGCTATATGCGAAAATTATAGCATTGAATATGTCACTATTACCATGCCCTAAAAAAATATTTTAAAATAAAAATATCGACAATATGCCTTAATTTACCAATTGGAATGTTGTCAAAATATTTTGTAATTGATTTAGAATCCGTAAATATGTGTCCGTTTAATATAAGGCTCCTCGGCTCATCATAAACACCATCTCCACCAAAAATGACAACGGCGTATCTGTTGATTAAAACAAAGTTAAAAGTTTTAAACCGAATGTCTTATATTTTCTTTACCTATTTTCTGTGATATTTAGGTCGGTTAATTCTTTATCTAATAGCTCCATGACACTATCAAAGTTTTTGTAGTTTTTAAGGTCTTTATTACACTTTTTTAGCTTCCACTATAAAAACTATATCTGCAGTTTGTGGAACAGCGTTACCCTGTAATCGAATGAAGTCACCTTCTTGTATCTCGGTGCCATTTAGTAAATTACATCTAAAACAAGAAAAAACTAATTGCAAAAGCATAAAAAGTACACCGAATCTCCACAGACATTAACAGCTATTACATTACAATGATCGTCACATTTATCCTTCATATAACCACTTTGGAAATGCTTAAAATGTCAAGAAATATTTATGCAAAAAGACTCTCGGACTAACTAGCTATTTTCTGCTAATTATACAGAAAGGTTGTAGGAATTACATTGAACTGGATTCGAGTTTCGTTAATTCGTTATTAAAATTGTCTTTATTTTGATACGAAGGGACAAAGTATTTAAATAGTATGAAAGATAATAGTTAAAGCTTAGGCGAAAAGGTTCCTTTATTATATTAATGGGTCAAAAAAAATATTGCAGCGGCTGTGTGTTTTGTAAACATGGCAATTTGTTGCCATTCTATTTTAATTAGGTACTAGCATTATACAGTGTGTTCGTTACAGCGGCGCCCATTCCTTAAGGATTTTTCATTGCTCTTTTAAGTTTGTACAATATAATGAGTTTATTACCGATGAAATTGAATCTATTGAAATTTCGTCATGCGCTTTATAGGATATTCGCTAGAGCTGTACAAACTTTCACGTTTTTAGCTAAACTATATTTTATAATGCAATATTATTAAAGTTTTTTTAGCACATAAAAGCGCAGTGTATATATATTTATATAATAGACAATATACAGAGAAGTTCAACTAACAATTTATTAATATTGCAATTTTTATATCTTATAATGTTAAAGACGTGTTTAACCCTGGAATGCTACTAGGGATACAGGTGTACCCCAGCCTCTTTTAAAAGTCCCGCCAATCGGAAGTAGATGGAGCTGCGGTCGTGGGCTCTTGAGTACTTTCATCACATTATGCGTTAGTTCATGTGTAAGATTGGTGACATCAGTGCATTTCTCATCTTAGAGATATTCGATATTTGGGTACAGGTGTGCCCCAGTGTAGCAGAATAAAATATTTGTTTTCGAATGTAAGTATATTAGCTCGTATATTAGTTTTACTTATTTATTTATTATTATGTTAGGTTTTAATTTATTTGTTGTTTTTCTTTAGATCACACAAGTAATGGCTTTTCAAAAAAAGTTTTTTGACCTCACAAATCCTGATGATATATTTGAACTGAATCGTATTGTCTTTGACTCTGAATCCGAGGATGAGGGTTCTCAGAACGACAGCGATGAGGACGATGTCATTATACCAGATTTTAAAGATGACCACCCCGATGAGGGCGAAAAGTCTGAAAATGAAGACGAGGACCCCGATGAGGACGAACAGTCTGAAAATGAAGACGACTCTCAATCTGAAGATCCCTTACCACTCGCCTCTGATTCTGAAGACGATGAGCCGTTGGCACAAATACAGCTGGCGGACCGAGATGAAGTTAAAGTTTTAAAGGTTCCCACCAAACTAAGGGGTAAAAATCATTTCAAATGGTCAGGCGTAAAAGGAGTTTCAATTCGCCGTACACCAAAAAGAAATCTCGTTTTGCATTTACCTGGAAATAAAAATGAGTCAAGACAAATAAAATCAGGAATAGAAGCGTGGCATTTATGTATCACCAGAGAAAATCTGGATAAAATCACAGAATATACCAACAAAGAAATAACAATTCAAAGACTGAATTATGCCAAAAATATGAACAATAGTGATACCGAAGATACATCACGACCTTCCTACACCAAGGACACCAACAATGTTGAAATTCAGGCTCTCTCTGGCTTATTTTATTATGCCGGCGTAATGAAGATGAGTGGAGTATTTACCAAAGAACTATTTGATAAAGACAGTGGTATACCAATATTTCGAGCAACAATGCCCGAAGCACGGTTTAGATTTTTATTAAACTGCCTCTGGTTTGACGATAAAGACACTAGAGCTCAAAGAAGAGAAACCGACAAACTTGCACCATTTCATGAGGTGTTTGAGAGATCTATAAACAAAATGGGAAATCCATATGTACCTTCAGAATACACCACGATCGATGAACAATTGGTTGGATTTCGAGAGCGATGCCCTTTTATAATGTACATTCCTTCAAAATCCGATAAATATGGGATTAAAATTGTGATGTGCTGTAATGCTAAAACGGCTTTTGTACTCAACGCTGAAATTTATATAGGCAAAAACTCCACACCAAATGATATTCCTGTTGCCCAGTATTATTGCGATAAATTTACCACTTCTTTTCAAGGAACAAATAGGAATTTGACGATGGACAACTGGTTCACATCTGTACAGACGGCAAAGAACCTTTTTAGAAAAAAATTACGGTTGTAGATACCTTGAGGAAAAATAAAAACGAAATTCCTCCATCATTTTTGGATCTCAAGGCTATGCCGATAAATTCTGCCATGTTTTGTTATAGTGAAAATCTTACACTATTATCATATTGTCCGCCAAAAACTAAAAAAAAACTGTTATTATGCTCTCGACTATACACGAAAAAGGTGATGAGCCATATTCCATCAAATTACCAGAAATTATAAAATTTTATAATTCCACTAAGGGACGTGTGGACACTTTGGACCAACTGTGTCACACTTATTCTACTGGTAGAAAGACACGTCGTTGGCCATTATGCCTGTTTTATAATTTGTTAGATATCGTGGGCTATAATTCGTTGGTCCTTTTACGAGGTTCTGATGCACCGGATAAAGAAATCATCACCAACAGAAGAGCTTACTTGAAAAAACTTGCACTTGATTTAGTGAAACCTCATATGGAAATTCCAACTTTGAGGCGTGAACTCCGCCAAACTATATGCAATGTACTAAAAATAACCCCTGCAGAAGAAGTACCAATAAGGCCAAAGGCCACATACTACCACGGGTAGATGCACATTTTGCCTCAGAAGCAAAGATCGAAAATCCAGGGTCAACTGCGCAGTATGCAAAAAATTCATTTGTTTGGAACATCAAAAGAAAATTTGTCCAACTTGTGCCGAATAAATTAATAAAATATTTCTGTGAAAAAAAAACATATTTTCGAATTATATTTTTAGTTGTTCTTTTAGTTATTTTCAAATAAAAAATTTTTTTTGACAAAAATTAGTCAACTTTTATTTATGGGTACGCCTGCATCCCAGTGTAGCTGATTAACTTCTGAAAATAAGTGTAGCATTCCAGGGTTAAAATAAAACGTGTGGTCCTAGAACTTACATGTAAAAACTGAAATTTATTAGATATTTGTAGTCCGGCAGTATTTAAAAAAGTCAGTATGTATTATTCATATTTTATCTATTTTTCTATTGGCTTACAAAATATTTTGTGTAAAATTTATTATTAATTAAGATATCAGGCACCTGCAGTTAATTAATATTTTATACATTATTTGCATTTCAGTTCTAAAAGTTTCACTAATGCATGTATAATACAATTAATTAGAAGTTGGAATCTGGATATGTCAGAATGAAAATAAATTTAATTAATTAGTGAATAAAACAAAACCAAAGTTGCATTTAGATGCACTGGTGCATGGAAACATATTTCAGTTTTTCTGTTTGTGTTGAATATCAAAACGAAAGCATTGACAAAAGGAAGAGACGTGATATTTCGATAAAACACGATACACGACAATTTATTAAAATGATTGTAACTATTTCATTTATATTTTTAGAATAATAGATACATGTCGCGTAGAATAAAATTTTATATACATATTAGAAATTTTTCACCACCTTATTATGTCTGATGACAAGAAAAAAAAAGAGTAAAATGTAAAATACGTTACAAATAAAACACCTTTTTTTAAAAGGCGAGAAATAAACTAAAAAATGGCTAATCTTTGTGGCTATTACTGCTGTTTAACGTTTCTATAAATAGCTACCATCAATAGAGTAATTTTAAAATCGCTCAGAATGACAATCGCAAAGACATTTTTTTTATGCTCGACAATTTCATAGTGTTTCGCTTATCATAGAACTGTACAAAACACATTAAATGAGATATTTTCGATGTAAATTTTATTAGGAATTGAATATTACATACATTGATCTACCTTATAGTAATCAATACTTACTTCACACACGTGTCTGGGATTCGTAGTGGAGTATTAGCATATGAACATAGGTTAATGTAAGATACTGCTGACATGCAAGCTTCTTGTTCGCTTGTACTATTCAAGCACATCGACAGAAAACTGTCTTTGGGTATCCTTGGGAAGCATGTATTAAGCTGGGAAACCCTGCTTGTAAAGAATTCGTCACATAAAGCTAATATTTCTTGTGACACCGTTTTAGTACTGTCTGTTTTAGAAATCTTAGTTTTGCAATTCTTATCTAAAGCCCAGCTATCACCGAATATATTAAGACTGGAAGTATTCACACGGACCTTTGATGATGTTAAAAAGTCGTCGGAAGGTTCATTGTTGTATGTTCCCCACAGGCCAGCGGTTTTTTCCAAAATACCAACCTAAAAAACAATTTTTTTTATTTTGTGGTGGTAGATACATACAGAGACCCAATTTTCGTTGCTCGGTATTAGGATCTCGCCTATTATCATAAGAAATACAGAATAATTGAAATGAAGGTAAAATTGCGTAATTTTGATACTGACAACGCTTTCCAGAAACAATAGCATTTTTCCAAGAAGCATTATTTATTAATTTAATATTTATTCTTGAAGTCTATGATTGTTGTAAAAACACAGACATTATTTCAACAATACAGGTCTTTAAAATTATTTGTTTATTAAACAGCATATAGACCATTAGTCTGAGTATTTTCGTATTTAATTTTAGTTGCAGTCCAAGCACCTAATCTTTGGACTTTTTGGTCGAATTTTATACAAGAATCACTGCACTCTTCTGATTGATTCTCGCTTAAATCGGAAAACTATTTAATGGAAAAAGACGATTTAAAAAAATCCACTAATATCAACTAGTGCCGAGGCAGCAAGAACTAATATAACGGGGATATTAAAAGGCGAGATAAATACTGGTATTTTCAGAAAAATATGCAACAAACAGTTACAAAGGCAACGTAACCCTCTGGTATAACCACTCACCTGACATTTCAAATATGCAGATGTGGAATTTCATATTACATTCTAAAACAAATCCTGAAGCACTTTCTACCAAAAAGATATCGGCATCTCGGTATAAATACGTATCTCCAATCTGCACGGGTAAAAGCTCTGTACCTGAATCACCTATTTGAATCAGCTAAAAGTAACAATTAAATACATATTATAGAGATATTTAGTTTCTAGTTAGTATTCGACTATTCGTAATATTTACGGTTCATTTCAAGGCATTTACAGATAAAGACTAAACATTAATTTTATACCCCACGTTCCTCAAACTACCGTCATACCTTTCCGGAACATTTGTTAATAGAAATTTGATGTATCTTACTTGCACATTAAACATGGCAGTTTACGTGTTGAATTTGTTTAAAAATACGATTATAACAAGTTAATATTTTCATTTTCGTTTACGTGTCGGTTCTGACATATATTCGTATTTGAAAACTGAGTAAAATGCAGAAATACTTACACCCTTAAAACTATTTATACGGATTAGAGTCTTATTTAGTATCAAAATAAGTTCATTGGTGTTGTCAGAGTCATCGTAAGATACGAGCAAAGTGAAATTGCGATCTAAGAAATCGGTTGCTAGAAGATAAGTGCAGCTTCCTCGGAAATCGTAATATGTTTTGTCAAATGTGACATAATATTTGGATCCAACCAACATTGCATGTCCTAAAATGCAAATGAGACGTTTAATAAAATGTATCTATTCACAGTACAATATATGTGTCATATTTTACCTTTAAAGGGTGGTAACCAGTCTGATGGATTTGTAAATGGTTTGTAATCATAGTACAGGCTCCAAAATGATATTTGTGATGCCTCTAAATAATTTTGTAAGTCGTAAATTGCCTTAATTTCTGGTATTTCCTAGAAAGTGAAATATTTATTGGAAGAACATTACGGATAAATTATTATTAAGTATAAGCATGCTTTGAAATAATAATTCTGTTTTAATTTAAATTAGAAGTTTAAATAACAAATGTCAAATATAGTCGAACCTCTCTAACTCGAACCTCCTAAATCCCCCGAGATTGTTCGAATTAGAGAAAATCTGAGTTAAAGAAAAAACACTTCTAAAACTAAGTATATATCAAGGATGCAGAAACATATTCGACTTGTAGAATAGAAACAGAAGTTTGAGTTACAGAAGTTCGACTGTAATAAGTATTTATGAATATCCGGTGTACAATTTTATGTAATTTATCAAGTAATTTTTGGAGAAATACGTTTCAATTGAATTACTTGCCTTAAATTTCGGTGTTTCGTTAAACGCATGCCAAGACATAGGTAGTTTCGACTCCATTAGCATTATTCCATCATTTGGTTCGAAAATAAACTTTGTTTTTGCTTCACGTTGCCTATATTAACACATAAAACTTATTAAAACTTTTAAATAAATAAAATATTGGTCAGTATTTAGAAAACCAAACGTACATGCAGGTAAGACAAGTTATGTCTGTGGACGCGGACCGTTCAAGATCGTGCATGCACGACTGCTCTCATATCAGGACGCAGTACAACAATTGTTGCGACAAATATGGAGACGAAGAATGAAGAGACAAGATCAAGACAGAAGAGTACCAGAAATATCGATCCAACCGACTAGGTCCTAAGGAAGCCTGCGGAATTGCCTGCACCGTTTACCCTTTGAGGATGGTGTTGGCGAAGAAGTAAACTCGCCTCGTACCAGGCTTCGTCAAGATTTTCAATTTGTATTGTGGTAAAGAGCAATAGTCCTGTAGGACGTCTGCCATCTGAGATCGAAGTTGAAAATATTGGAGTATTCTCACTACAGAAATTATTGTAACTACAACGACTACGTTGTGAACATAGACGCTCTATGTAAAGTATAGTAACAAAGGGCAGTGAATCTGCAATTTGAGGAACCTTTCAATAAGATATATGATCCCCATTTGCATCAATAACAGCTTGACATCGTTTAGATATAGTGATCTTGAGATATACTGGCCCAGATTCCTAGAATGATCACTCTTATTGTTTGTAGATGAGGTTGATGATCACGTATGGTTCTCTTGATCATATCCCACATACGTTCAATGGGATTGGGGTATGGCGAGTGGAAGTGTCTTTTTTATTAACGTCAATTTATTGGTAACGAACAAAGAGCGTAAAGATCAAGATGAACCAAATTATCACCTGAATGCGGGCGACAGCGTAAGTATCATGGAAAATAGAATGAAATACAGTTTAAAATGATTCATGATAATGACTAGTGAAAATAGTGTCTTCATCTGTGGCATAGAGAATATAAGTAACGAGCTTTCTTCTATAATATGTAAAGTATGAAAAACTTGAGACGTAACTTCATTTGCTCGAGCGCAAGGGAAATAAGAATATTCGTAATCTACGATAGATACTAGTGTAAATCACACCGGGCTACCCGTCCGATGTTTTGTTTGATTTACACGATTTAATTATGGCTATGCCGTATCACTAATTTTAAGTGACCATCCTATGTACAATTTATACGGTGAATTAAATTGTTCTAAAATTAATGTTTACCTATTCTGTACATACCTGTTTTCTGCATCTAACGCTGTCACTGACATATCAGATAATTTGATGTATATCAGTGTGATCAGTTTATGGATTCTGTTTTCCACATCAAAATAATCGTAGTAGTATTTAGCATATCCGTATGTTTCGTGCCATTTATCAATCATATATCTAACAGAGGAAATATTTCCGATTTGTTTCAGTTCCGTCCAAATTTCACTGAATATATCTGTCAACTCTTTGCCAAACGGTATCAGATTTAGGTATTTTTCTCTTAGAAAATTCCACGCAATGTTAACGTATTTGTATATACTAGCAATGGTGTTTTTGCCTGTTATATCTTTATAGAATTTGTCAAGATCATGAGTGAATTTTGTGAATTTTGCGAAATAAGGGGACTCAATAATTTCGTTTTTCCTTAGGTAGAGGAAATCTAAATCACACAAATAAAATAATAAATAAATAATAATAAAAGCTTCTACGATTGAAAAATAAATTACCCAGAAATTCTTTCCCGGTGTTCCATACAATAGATTCTAAATAATGAACTAATTTCAAAAACGTAGGCTCGATAGCTGCGAGAGTTTTATGCCAGTGTTCGGCAATTAGACTGTATGTTTGCGACCACAAGCTTTCCATGTATTGTATGACGGCAACGTGAACATTTTTTATGAATTCGTCATATTTTTCAACCAGTTTTTCTAATCCACTTGAAATGTGCTCAATTGGATCACCATTTATAAGTCCATGGATAAAATCAGTTGTGTTTTTATAATAGGTCTTTATCTAAAGATAAATATTATTATTAACCACCATTGAACGAGTTTAATTAAAAAAAATTACCTTTTCAATGACCCACAATATGCTCTTCTTAATTTTTTGACCGGATTCTCCCATGACGGACCAGATTTCTTGTACAATTTTCGGAAGCGATTGCAAATGAGATTTTAGGGCCAACTCATCGAACATTGTTACTACAACTGAGGTAATATCTCTAATGTGAAATTCATTCGCATGATACGATTTGTTTAAAAATATTTTTAGTTCTGCGATATCGTCTTCAATTACAGTTAAATTTCTTAAATCGTTGAGAAATTGTTGGATATTTGGTTTTGAATCGATCCAAATACCATTAATAGCGTCTATGGCCTCTGCTCTAATGTATTGTCTTGTATTGTTTATTCCTTCTAAGATATCTAAGTAAAATTGCATAATTCCCCCACGAATGCCACTCTACAAAGAACACTATATTAATTCAACATTATAAGAAACTATAGGTTGTAACATTCTGATCCAAACATGATATTTTGGCCTCAAAATACCAGAGGAAGTCAGGGATTCTCTTAAAGTACTAAATATAATGACATTATAAAAAGACCTACGAACAAAAAACATGGTAGTGGTCCAGAAAAGTTATTGTAACGCCGTTTGATATCGCACTTGTCACTGTCGATATACCTGAAACCTTACTGTATCTGAAGACCCTCTGGTTGTTGTTGTCAATATGGTAACGCGTGCATAAAATATCTTATATCCGAATGATTGAGATTTAGACATGATTGTAGACAATGACCGGTTCCTTGTGAAGGGCTACCCTGCTGTAGGGATCAAAATATTATCACGTAACTGTTTCAGATGGAATATTTTTTTACTCGACTATAAGTTATTTTATATACGCGAAATTTCTCGCGAAAAAAATTTTCTACGGCGAACTGTATATTTTTAATTTTCCAGAAAACTAGTTTTTCGTATAAAGCACCTGGTATGTTCTGTTCAGTTCAGTTAAACATATTTTATTCCTGATAACGAAAGGAGCCTACCTGCAAGTCGCCGATTAGCTCTGGCCTCCAACGTAAGCTGGACATTATTAATCTTGAATGATTGAGTCGGAGATAGTATGATACATCTGAAACCCTCTTGTCATCATAATCACGCCAAATGTCAAATACGGCGCTTCGGGCGTCGGGTATAAATCCATAGGTATGAAGGCTCTGACTTCCGTCTGCAAATTAGGAGCAAAAAATTAGTGGTAATAAAAACCGTCTCTTGTCTGCTGAGCGTACGTTTAGGCTTCATATTTATGTTGGAAAAATATAATATACAGGAATATTTATATTAATAATCCTTAATGTTGATTTATATTAAAAAAATAATATAAATGAATATTGATTTATTTACTTCAGGTTATAATTATGACTGTTGCATCATTCATGATAAATTTTTAACAACAAAAAAATATGCACTGATGCTAGACAACGCCGTATAAAAAGGATGATGAAATAAAAGTACGCTCTACTTCATTCTGGATATGTAGTCCAATTAGCAATCCCACAAATTGCTAAAAAAAACCTTTTAATAGAAATATGCGATACTAATTCTACGTTCTAAATGTCTGTAGGGAAATAAAGAGGCGATAGCTCTAATCAAGCAGATGGGAAAAAATTTAAATTATTTAATATTCTTTAACCTTTCCACTTTGTATTCGGTAATTAAATTTTCCACATTTTATTCACATTTTATTATTTGGACCTTTAAAAAGACTCATATAAAATGATATATGTAATTTCTAATGTAGCTTTTTAAATAAGGCACTTCACTTTACTTAAGTTGTTATAAGATATTCGGTTCTTTTTGATAATAAAATATTTGAAAAATTATTCCTACCTTCAGTCATGTTAACGTGAAGATATAGTAATTTTTTTCGTAAATTGAGGTAAAACTCTCCAGAGGTGTCATTTATCCCGTGAGCGGCTGACATATTTGCTGTATAAATAGGAAACTTTCCACCATATCTTCCCCAAAAATAGGACAAACCAGTCGCAATGCTATCCTTCTGTAATAGATTTATTTTTATTGAGTTTAAAGTTATCTACTAAGGCAGTTTTGTTCAAATTTTATTTTAACAAATATTTTTATAAAACTAAGTGTAGCGAATTTATACAAGCACACGCATGAATCCTTAAGGCGCCTCCAAATCCAGCGTACTGCGCCGCGCATTCGTAAACGTTGCAGCAACATGCAGTTTGGACGCAGAGTTGCGCAGTTGTCGAAACTGCATGTTGCTACAACGTTTGCGAATGCGCGATTGAACTGAAAGCAGCTTTACACGAATACGCATATTTGTATATGCATAATATGTCTGTGTGTGTATGTATACTATTGTATACGGTTGTATACCGTTCATTTCAAAACACTACATAGGGAAGCATTCGGCCAAGCTCGTGCAGCCCCCTAGATACAAAATGTAACTGTCTTAGCGGAAACCAGCTAAGCATTTTATAATGGGGGTGCATTAACATAATTACACGTTGTTGGTTCACAAAGAGATGACGCTTGGCATCCTGCCGCCCATTTATCTCCAAACGTAACGCTTACAGTTCGTCCATCCGTATACTTAGTCCTATGTTTATTATTAAGTCATTTTATGCAGTTTATTTTGTTTTTAGCATAGCTTCCTGAAAACACACATTGTCCAAAATTCAAGGAATAATATTAAATAAAATCAGACAATTTTTACTTTTCATACCCTCATGAGCTTTTAAAAATAACGTAATGTATTTTTTATCAGCTAAAAACAAATTCTGTGCTGAAATGCATTAAGTTTTATAAAATAGAGGATTTTATTTTAAATATTCAACAGCTAGGAATAGTGCATTTACGACAAGAATATTAAGATCTCATTTATGCTGGAAATGCTGTCGCAAATAATAGGCAAGAGCTTGTTCTGCCGAAGTAATTAAAATTTATTTAAAACAAATCTATGCAATAAACATATATTTGCCAAAAATATATCGAAAATCAGACCTTACTCTGGTGATCACTAGTTATTTGTTATTGAAAAATATCTCATACATATGGAGGTTTAAGTTTCTGGCGTACATTAGTAATTTTGAATATTGATTGGTAACTAACATTTTTGAAAAATTGATGACCTTGTAAATTAACTAATAATTGCTATTCTGATGATAAATATTGGAAAATAACTAATGATCACCAAAATAAGGTTGATTGGGTGTTTATTTACACGATAAAAGTTAGATTGACAAAAATAATTTAAAAATTCAGTCGATCTTGGCCCAGGCATTCTGGTTACTTAGTATTTGACATTTCAAAATATGTATTATAGTTATAAATAAATAAATAAATTAACAAACACCACAGAAATGCACAGTCGAGGGTTACACTTATTAAAAAACGCGGACACACAACCATTCCCAACGACATTGCAAGTGCCAGTAGCGGGATTCGAACCAGCAGCTACAATGGAGACATTATCTAGTCATACTTCTTGCCATCGCGCGCTCTAGCCCACTATTCCACCAAGCCGGTGAATGGATTTAATCAATAGCAATGATGAGACCAGCAGCTGGGATTTAAAAATTTATAAATTTTATTTATTTTATAATTAACCTCCCAGGGATTAATAAAAATATTTGTCTCTATTACGCCCTGGGGATGTATAATATAGCATTTGCGAAACGTAGGTATATTAGTGTCTCTCTTTCTACCTTCTGGTGCAACAATAGTATACGCGTAAAAAAAAAACACCACAAACAAAGTCATTATATTTTAGGTGAGTCTTCCTCTGTAGAAAAATTAAGAGCAAATATGAATTACAAATAAACTGTAGGTACAGGATGATTCACTTTTAATACAAAAAAAAATGTGAACAGTTTCTTTTTTCAGCATCCTGTATCTCGAAAACGAAAACCCCTCACAAAATAACCTTATTTCGTTTAGATCTATCGACTGTTAAAACTTTCAGTAGTATAAGTGAATCACGCTGTATATAAAAACAACGTATGAATTTTAATAAAAAACGTTACCTTTAATTCAATCTCGTTTTGATCAAGGTTTATTCTTGCCAACGACTCTGATGTAGATAGCGGCAAATATGATCGTTGGTAATTTGTAGTATGCTCCGTACCAAAAGCGCTTGGATTCCAGTAAAAATCACCTATAGAATTTAAATTCAAATTTGTTGCTCCATGTTCAGCCCAAACATTGTATGTGTAGTTGTAGATTAGCGAGTTAGAATTATCGGTTACTTTTCCACCTAACGTTAACTTTTGATCAGGATTTAATGAATAATCCAGTAGCACCAGTCCATCGATTGAGAATTTATTGTATCCATATTCAGTAAAGAATGAAACATCCTGGAAAAGCAAAACAAAACTCTGCAAAATACTGTCATGACTAAATAACATAATAAACCGGTAACAAATCAGAAACTTACAAGTCACCTCATCATTGTCATGGAAAAGAACAAAAATATTGATTTAAAAAAAAAAATCAGAAGAATATAAGAAAGAAAGTGCATGCTGTCCTTTGATTTCCAGTGACTTTGTGCACATGAAAAATATTTTCGTTGACAATGGGAGAGCCTTCTGGATTTATATGACAGAATTTAATAAAATAATAATGCAAAATAAAAGTTATATGTGTATTATAAAAGCCTAAAATAATATTATAATCTACACAAGGGAGATTATTCGAATTTATTTTTTAAAAATATCTTAACAAAAATGTACATTATTCCTCTTCTATATCTATATTCTCACAAGAAAAGAATTCCTACATCCTGCTCTCAAAAACCATTTCATTTTTACTGTGTCTGTTTCATTCTGTATAACAAGAAAATGACAGCCCCTGCTGCTCAAATTGTATATGTTATTCTTATTATTTTCATTACATATTGTACTAATTATTATTATATTTAATTCCTATCATTTTACGATTTCCAAAAAACTTGGTAAAAATAGAAATCATCATTGTATACATGTAAACGTATTATACAAAACATCAAAAATTAACATATAAATATACACACAAAACTGTAAAAGCTAATAGAAGTTACGACTTCACAATCGCAAAACTGAAATAAATAAAATGCTGAGGTATTTTATTACACATTAAGATAACTAGATTCATACCCTTTCAAAAGAAGGATGTTTAATTTGAAGCAATAATTGTTCTCGATGGAGCGAGGCACGTCGCCAATCCAACCCCGCTTGAACCGTTCTGTTATCCTTGTCCCACACGAGTGATACGTCGGTAGATACAATTGAATCACTTATATTATAGAAACCTTGGGCTGTAAAGTTACGCCTTGGATAGAACACATTGATCAGTACTTGCTGAGCGTCAAACATATCCTGAAATTTAGATATTTTAATTTTACATATATTTCGGTAATAGGTACATTCCATTAAACACATGGTTAAGATAAGAAGACATCATTTACATTAATGTCATTTTATAAGCAACTATAATTATATCAGAACAACTCAAAGTTGATAAACCACTTCATACAAGATATAAATGATAATCATGCTATAAAAGCTTCAGTTATAAGGTATGCAAAAACAACGAAAATAAAACATGCTAATATTCGCAATTTTTAAATATTTTCATTGTTTATTTACATACCCATCTAGCACATAGACATTCTAAGTACATTTTTATAATGTTCTTTAAAGAACATTAGGATATCCTCTGAACGTAATTTAAATAGAATTGGACGTCCCTAGAACATCCTCAAATAATATATAACTGCACAAATAGATACAGTTGTGATCCTGATGAATAACATTTTTTTAGAACGCCGTTTAAACGTCCATGAATATACATGATGAGGACATACAGTATTGGACGTATCCAAGTGCTTCTAAATATACCCCAGAAGATAAAACTAATGTTTATTTTAAATAAATGTGGCGCTGTATTGCCCTTGATGGACATACAGTGGATATTCTACGGATAAACGTTTGGCACTGTTCCACTTGGTACAAAAAATATTTTTTAAAATGTTTTCTTAACCGCCTCTTAAGTTACTGAATTAACCCCCCAGAAAATCCTAGGATTTTGCATTGGGTAAAGAGAGACGAGGCCCTACAGTTTATTGTGGAGTCCGAACCACATCTAGGGCATCGACAATTCCCTTTTAGTCCGAAACAAATTACAAATAAAACTCCTAACTTGCTCCAGAATGAAATCGAACCATCGACATTCGGTACCAAGTACCAAGCTTTATTCACTCGGTCACCATGCCCCACTGGTACGTCCATTATATTCATGAACGTTAGAGGCTATAATTGACGTAAAACGAATGTCCAGAGAACGTTCGATGCTATATGGGTATAAAGTAACGGGTAACTTGTCTAAGAATTATACATAGAAATCAACAAATGTTCTGCCTTAATACCACTGTCATGTTAAGCACATTTCTTACCGCTGTCTTGTTGAGAAGATTGAGGTCATATTCTATCCAGGTGGAAGGACCGAGTTCCAATCGGGTGTGTTGCTTATACTCTCTGTTTAAGATATCGTAGTCCGTCCACAACTTAACAGTTCTGTTGGAGTGAATTGCTGTTAGGACGTATTCCTGTCCACTCCATGTAGTTCGAACGTTCAATTCTCCTGTTACGTTAAATTTCGATCGATTTTGTAAATTGTATAGATGCAGATATTTATTGTCCTGTAAATTATAATAATAGCAATAATTCGACGACCAACGATTTTTATACTGTAATTAATATCCCACTTCTGATGGATAACTATAAATTGGTTAAGCACATAGTTTCAATGCCTTTGTGTTGCTTAACAAGCATTTTAACATCAAAAATTAATAACGTAGCCAAATTTCACACATTAATTCATAGGGGCTGTGTCAACAGAAAAACTAGGATGCAAAGCGACTTTTCAAACAAACGATATGCACAAAATTTATTGAAATCAAATCGGTTGTCTAGAATGCCTCGAGGAAATTTTGAATACAGGATGTAGCAACTTGTCTTGTCAATTTCCGTTAAAATAATGTAACGATTTCCTTTAAAAACAGAATATTGTGTATTAAATCCTTAACAATGCTAGTAACTAATAAAATCAACAAATTTTAAAATGTTACATAATGCTCTTCCGCTTTTAGTACATGCCACGTGGAAATGTATTACGTAATTTGTATGATAATTGATGCAATTTCATTGCTATCCTGATAATCGCATTTTCCTAGTAATCATGCCAGACAATTGATTTAATATTGAATAATATTGTACCTGGTTTATAATTACATCCTTTTAAAATCTGATTTAATATGTTAACATGAGTTTTATGAATTAATACGTAATTGGAATGAGAGTGAGATTAAAGCATAAAACGAATTATTTTTTTCTCTTCCGCACAACGTAGCTTAAGGAATAGGATCTGGGATGGATAGATCTGTAACAACAGAAGAGTTAAAAAATTTATCGAAAAATATCATCTCAATTTTTTTTCAAATTTCATAATTTATCCAACCAAAAATGTTCAGACGTTTCTTACGTTAAATTTAAAGTCATATTTCCAAAATGTATACGATTAGGGGTTCACTTATATGTTTTTATATTTTCTTTAATCCAAATTTTTAAAAAAGAAACCTTGACTTTTTCTTTAGATCGCGTTGTTATTTGTCATTTAATTTTATAAATCTAGTTTAACATTTAAATTATACGGCATTTGGCTTTTGTTTTTGAATTGTATAATTACCATGACCATGTTTCATGAGATTGTAGTTAATTGTAGTTTAATCCGTAAGATCTTCTGATGCGGTCAAATTTATCATTTGTCACTTTGATATTGTGATTAAAAAAATAAATATGAGTTTGGAACGCATAAAATACCCGGAAGGTGTAGTTAATTTTCTGAAAGAGTTGTAGCCATTCTAGCTTGTCGTCGAAAAGTTTAAATTGGTAATAATTCATATTTCGGTGGATTAGGAAGAAATCGCAATCTGCCACAGGCTAAAGCGTGCTTATGAGTTGTGTCCAGCTAGCGTTTGTTTTTCTCGACTGGCCCATATTTCAAATGAACGAATGGATAGCCCTACGCGGCACACATTCATCACTTAGGATATATACCAAAGTTTAAATCAATAGTGGTTCGTGTATGTACTGAGATAAATATATCGTTACACTGAGTTATCGAGATAAAATGATCAAGCTTGTCAGCAATGCTGAAATCTCTTATAAATAACTATAACACCAAAACATCACATTCTTGGCTATACATGTATACCAAAATGTCAGGCGTGGCATGGAATTACGAGAGAAAATATATTCAAGCTAGCTCTAACCTAAATCAAACGGGTGTTTTATTTCTAATTATAACGATTAGTTATTAAGTAAAATTTTTTGTAAAGCTGTAAAAAGTAAAAAATATATACCAGAGGATTTATACTAATTTGAACCTTTATGTTTACACAAATCATACCTTTTCGATTGTTTGCTATGAGTGAATCGCAAATTTCATTGGCTCAAACCAATGTATAATACCCCCGATCTTCGTAGGTATCTGCTTATGGCATTTGTCATTTTGGTTTTATTATTTAGACCTTGATCTACTCTGCCGCAACATATTCTGCATATTAGCATATACAGGAAACTAATCATAATATCAGGGGTATGAAAACTAAATTAAAACATTATATTCAATCGGTTGTTGCAGAGGATTATTACATGATGTTAACAAAGTCTGGGTTACATAATGTAGTAAGAAATAGTGAAATCGGTTGGGATAACTACGAAATATTCAGATGTGACCGAAAAGGAAATACAAGTGTATATAAAAGTGGTACGTGACTGAGACAAGAGAAGTGTGCAAAGAGAAAGCTTTAATAAAAAGTTAGAGCTTCATTAACCTGTTAGAAATGTATTACAGCTTTCTCTCCAAACTATACCTGAAACATTCATGGTTGTTATTATGAAAACGATCAACTGCAATACATTTGACAATTTATTCGATTTACATCACCGCTTTTTGAATTAAATATTCTAGATTATACTATATATAATCGATGCATTGGCCCAGTTTTTTCAATAGATATCAATTTAAATGCGATGTACGTCAAAACACACATATAAATGTTCATGATCCATCATTTCACTTGTTTAAGATGTTATCGTAAAAAAAATATCCACCCCTACTGAGTGAAACCTGAAAGATACTAATAATAGATGTGACCGTTTCCTTTTGGCTGTTCAAACACAAATATGGCGTATATTCCTCTTGGAAATTTTGTTACGCGTACAAAAGCAACGCGTAATAAATAAATACAATTTAATTTTACAGAAATCTACACAATCATGTGCCAATATGTGTAAAATTAATGTCACAACTTTGTGTTAAGATGAGAGACGAGGCCTTACAGTTTATTGTGGAGACCGAACTATATATAGGGTATCGATAATTCGCTCTCGCATCTTACAATTAGTCCGAAACATACTATGTAATAACTTTTCTAACTTGCTCCAGGATGGAATCGAACCATCGACCTTCAGTACCGAGTAAATAGCTATAAGCGTTTCACTAATGTTGTATTAAAAGCGTAACCTGTTACCTAAGCAAAAAGTTATGAATCAAAATATCAAGTCGAAGTGGTGTAAGTTGCGACCTCAATGAGATAAGTAACAACATCGACTTTAGCAAACCTCCAGAACACAACCATATCAAATTTCAACTCAATTACAGAAATAAAATTTAGATCTTTAAATCCCTATAACTTCTCAAGAAAGCACATACTACTGGACCATGTTAATAGGTCTGTTTTGACTTCTAGGAGCTGTACCTAACCGGTGTTTCATTGTTTTCGGGACACCCTGCATAGATGTCGCATATATTTTGAGGCCACACCACGTTTAATTTGATGATATGGCCTAAGGGTTCTCCAGATTCGGTTCGCATTGATCTTCTACTATCTGATATTATATATTTTTAGATGACGGTAACACTCTTTTGCTTAATTTTATTTCCTTATGTTATAAAATGAAATGTTATAAAATCAACTATTTCTGTTTGCCGGACGAGACTATAAGGATAACACTACTGTGAAGTAGCGTTTCAAACAAGAGAATATAATAAAAAGAAATTTAAAGTATTCGTTGAGATCTGGAAAAGTAACTTGGAATATGGTATAGAAACAACGAGGAATCGCTGGAGTGCTTGGTAGAGGAAGTTGAGCTATAGATTACTAGGATTTTATGTGAGTCGCTGATTTATTTGATGCACCCACCACAGTCGGCGCATTGTAACCGTCCCTCGGCGCACCGTATTCATGTCTATGAACGTAGTCGGCCCCGACTGGGACCATCTTGTTCTGCAACTCCACGTGGATCGTATCCTTATCGAAACCAGCTCGTGATTCGGACAGGCAATTATATTTTCCTTCCAGGACATTGGTGCCATTGTAGTCCACTGTGGCATGGCCTACGCTGACCTGAGCTCTTTTCTGAAACAAACGTGGTATTTTACGTTTTGTGACAATACCGATAAGGACGTATTTTAAACATTTCAACTAAATAAACAGTACAGATTTCTTCAAAGTCAGCTAATGTGGCTTTATTATATTTATCTCTGTTAACATAGTTTTGCATATTTTGTAAATTGTAGCATTGTTTACGTAAGTAGGCTATTTTACTTATACAGGGTAGGCCAAAAATCTTTCTTTATAAATATTGACTATTCTTCCCGGTCTATGGAAAACAAGACGTTGTTGGTTCTTTAGATGTGAATATTTCCAGAAATATCGGGGATTTTAAGAAAATATGTAGTAAATAATTGGCTTTTATAAACGATATTAAGAGAAAAAATTATACTAAACAAAAAATGAACTAGGTATTACACTGAAATTCCAAAGAAGAACACTATGATTAAAATTAGATGTTCACTGTTATAACCGTAGTGAGGTGTTACAACAGGTGATCTGAATTTTTAATTGTCCCCAGAAAACTCAATCATAAATCATGGGGATTTTTTCATCTTAGGTATGTATGTTAGTTCTGCTTTTTGGCCTAGTTCATTGGAAAATATAGGGTGTTTCAATAAGTGCGCAATATTTTAAGGTTCAATAACACATGGTTTTCTGTAGCAAAGTATTGAAATATTTATTGAGTTTTGAGTTATAATGTAGACATTTGGGAGTTATGCATGGAACAAAACATCTAGTAAATGGCCGCCACGACTTTGCTGGCACATGCGTACTTCTTGGCGAAATTTTGAATAACGGTGTTGCATACATGTGGCGGTATTTCGTTGACATAGTCTAATTTCGGCCTTCAATGCTTCGGTGGTCGCGGGCTTGTTGGCATAAACCTGTGACTTTAGATAATCCCACAGCCAAAAGTCAAAAGGTGTTAAATCGCAAGAGCGTGTCGGCCGATTCTAATCACCAAACCGAGACATGTCACGACCAGGAAAAGACTCGTGCAAGACTGTCAATGTTTCAGGGGCGGTATGGCAAGTGGCATCGTCCTGCTGAAACCACATGTCGCCGAGAGCAATATCTTTCAATTGAGGCACAAAAAACTGGGTTATCATAGCACGATAACGGTCGTCATTCACCGTTACTGCATTACATACCTCGTCTTCGAAGAAAAATGGCCAAATGATTCCTCAAGATCACAATGCACACCAAACATGTTTTGGATGTATTGCTTTCTCATGAAACATTCGTGGATTTTCTGAGCCCCAAATGCGGCAGTTTTACCTATTAACGAAGCCATCGAGATGAAAATGGGCCTCATCACTGAAAATGATTTTGTCCGCAAAATCGACATTCACTTCTTATTGTTCAAGGATCCAATTGGTGAACTCTCTTCACTTTGCATGGTCTGTTGGCAGAAGTTGTTGAGGCACTTGGACTTTGTAGGCATGGAGATGCAAATCTTTATTGAGAATACGCTGAAGAGTGGCTGTTGTAACGTGCAATTCTTGTGCATGATGACGAATCGTCATCCCTGGACTCTCCGCCACGCTCTCGCGAACTGCCGTGATGTTTTGTTCTGAACGCCCTCTACGAGCTCGTGTCGTGTGTTTCACATCACTTACCGAACCAGTACTTTCGAATTTTTCGATTATTCTTTTTACAGTAGATAAATGAGGAACATTATTTCGACCGAAAATTGGACGTACTTTACGAATCGTGACAGTCAAATTTTCACCATTTTGATAATAATATTTAACAATCAGGATGCGTTGTTCTATCGTGTAATGCTCCATGTTTACTAACTCCGATCTGTCTCCTATCGACCTGGCGCACAGTGGACGGAAACGCCGAAAAGCTGGCCAAAATATAAAGGCATTGAGCTATTTTACTGAAATTGTGCATACAGGGGTTTTTTGTGTCGCTGACCAAGAATCCGAAGTTGAATTTTGAAAAAAACAAAATGGCGGCCATGAAATCCCCCAAAACATACCAAAAATCGCCAATTATCGCTGCATTTTTACAAAACTTTGTATACAGTTTTTTTGGGTCGCTGATGAAGAATCTCATATAGAATTTAAAAAAAAATTACGGTCAAAAATATATACATAGTTCAAAAATTATTATTGAATTGAAGCGAATTCATGTGTTTCATTTGTTTCGGGAAAAATTGGGATCTGGGGAATGGAATAAAAATGTGTAATGACTTTGAAAATTAATTTTATTTAATTACTATCTGAATTACATTCATCGTCGCATTCAAAAAGGAGCCCACTTTATGGTGCACGAATGTGCATGCATCCGTGCATTCGCGCACAATTTGGTCAATATCTCGCAAAGATGCAAAAAAGATGCAGCTAATTTTTTATACACTTTCGAAAAAAATGTTCATTAAACACATTCCAATAAGTTTCAAGACCAAGCATCACCAACCGCGTAACTTATGGCTTTTTTTGTGGAGTTTATGAATCGTTGCATGTACAAAAATGCACTCCACTTCGATAATTATTTACTAATTACCATATAAATAAATTGATCTGATACTGAGATATTTTAATTGTACTTACTTTCTGATGCAGAATCCATTTTTATGACACAGAAAACTGCACTTTGAGAATTTTTACGCTACAGACAAAATTTATCGATTATTGAAACGTTGCGAGCTGCCGAAGTGACGCGCTGCACGGTCGCACAATAAGTAATTTCCTCGCTCAGGTAGTGAACCCGGACCGGTATTAACGGTCGTTTCTAATACTAGGGGTACCACTACAACGATTTAAAACGTTTCCATTTAAAAAAAAAATCTTCATTTTTTTTAATTTTGGCCAGCTTTTTGGCGTTTCCGTCCACTGTGTGGCGTGTCATAATCCTGCGACATCATGACAGCCAACTGGCGCGCAATTCAAATCTTGCGGTCTTATTAAAACACCTTTTATAAATGCGAGCGTTTGGAAGATAATTTTCCTATTAAGCCATGTAACTATGTTCATAAATGCAATATGGGATATATGAATTCTCAATTATTTTTAGATATTCTGCAAATTTAAAATTAAATGTTTGCTTGACAAAACGCCTAAAAAATATTTTCTGCATATAAGAACAAAGCTTTACACTTAAAAATTATGTTTCAAACATTCGCATTATTCATACACAAACATATGAATTATTAACTGTTGGTAAAAGGAATGTTTAATAATAAATTAGGAATTAGTTTTAATTATTATTACTGTGGCACTACTAATGCTTTCAAAATAAATAAAATAAATAAACCAATTAACAAGTCGCAACAATATTTTTTACGTTTCAAAAGATTACCAGCCGCCTGGGAATAGAGTGCCATACATTAAAAATTAAAACTTCATCCTAAAAAACATACGAACCGTTATATTCGGTTCGTATGTTTTAGGAATTATAAATAAGAACAATTTTAAATGTCTTCTAATTTTTTTAAACTAGAATTTTTCTGGGAAATATGACAATATTTACACCATTGTCAAACCATAGCTTGATAATAGCCCTCCTATTCACAGGCAGCAAGAATTATTTCCTGGGTGAAAAATACTGCAGACATTTCTATTAAAATTATTTAACACTTTTGTATAATACTATTTTTTCATCATTAACTGGAATATTTTAACGTGATATTGCTGGTTAACATTTAAAAATGATTATTTCCGCGATCGCCTTAGCTGAGTTTGCGTGTATAATCCTAAATTATTTAAACTTTTAAATGTGAACGTTAAATAAATAATACTTACGTCATATTCATAGTCAACTAAAGCGATGTGACGTGTGGTCAAAGGTAATTCAATAATTAATTTACCCTTCATGTTGCGCTCTAACAAAGTAGACCCTATTTTAATGTCACACTTGCTATCTAAAATTGCATTATCACCATCCCAAAATACCTTGATATATCGATTGTATACGATGCTAAAAATAAAAGGGTGTTATGTACATGTACAATAATTAATCACATAAACATCAACAAAAGCCACGATATAATCAATTTTTGTACCAAATTTTTCATTTTTATTTTCCATCATAAAAAATGTAACTGTTATCGTCGCGATATATTAATTTGAAAAATAAATTGATGATTTAATAAAATGTATCTGAACAAATAAAAATTTATTAAGTCACGAAATCAGACAACTTTCATGTCCTAATATTTACTTTAAATGCAATAAAAATTAACTTGTTTAATAATTTTCACAAATTTTAAAGTTTGTATATTTTTAAAAAGTCGTAAAACATGACAACTAATTATTTACCAATTATAAAATATAAAACTCCACTATCTTCAAACTTTTTTCTATGATTTTTTAATGATGTTTCTTAAAACCCGTAATATGGCGGCTGTTCAGGAGCCTTGGTGTACAAGGTGCGTGTAAAAAGGGCCGATGTATTTTTCATCAAAATTTTGTATTTTTCTGTGGGCCCTCTCACGGAACTGTACGGAATTATAGCCTACTTGATTAATGAGTGTGCCAAAACGCGTAAACCAGTTGAAGTCTTTTAGGGATTACGCATATTTCTCTACGATATAAACCACACATTTTTAATGTGCATTAAGCATAGACACTTGAGATGGCTTGTAGAATTTAAACTACGAATCTGCAACAGGACCTTCTTAACTAGGGATCATTGTAAGACAAGACTGCAGCTTGCCAGGGAGCACATCGATTGGAATTTAAATGATTGAGAACGTGTTTTGTTTACAGATGAATCAACTTCTTTTATAGCTCTTATAGATCTCTATGCAGTACATGGAGGTTCCTTGAACTATTGGAAGTAACTAAACACATTTTAAAAAGGCACGTTATCTCTTAAACATTTTTTTGTCCATGCATCACAACTATAGAACCTACACTGTTATATAGCATGCGGGCATTTAAATGAGGTTGCGATTAATATTCTCGAGTGACCAGCACGCAGTCCAGACCTTAATCCAATTGAACATTTGTGGAAGGTTCTTAAAAACTAAGAAGTTTTTAACCCCCGCGTTAATCTCAATGAGGTTGAACAAGGTTTGGTAGAACATTACCAGGACCAAATATGGTAATTATTGTGAGGCTCTAATTCTTCAATTAAGTGTTGTGTTAATATTCAAGAAATAAAAATTATTAACTAAAGCAAATTATGTGTTTTGCTCTCTCTTACTACAAAAGTACATCTTAACTTCTGTAGGTATACAAACGGACCTTTAACGACTTCAACTGATTATGCACTTATTGGTACATTCATTGATCAAATAAACTATAGTCGTAAATCAATATTTTTTGTTTCCCACAATCCCCAACCAGGGCTCACAGAAACACAAAATTTGTATGAAAAACACAGCAACACCTTATTGCATATACCTTGAAAAGCAGTGCTTCCCTATAGCTGCATCATTGGAATATCAAAGAAGAAAAAAGTTTGATGAAATAGGCTCATAATAACGGAGCCATAAAAATTTAAGCATGTCCCATATCATCAGGTGTGCTTTAATTTTGCTTAGTAGTGTATTTAAAACAGAAAGTGTGATAATATATGAAATAGCAAAGAAGGAATTATATACAACGAAATCGTAGAAGGACCACGAAATATTTTTTTTAAATAATTTCTAGTTATACTGTAAATAATTTTATTATCCCGTGTTAAATCTGTAAATAATTGAACTACTCCCTGTTTAAACTGTAAACTTTATTATTTCAAGTTTGAACTTAAACGTTTCATTGCTTCCCAGTTCAAAATGAAAATAGTTTAATTATTCCCAGTTAAAACTGTAAATAATTGCATTAACTTTACAGTTTTAACTAGGAATAATAATAAAGTTTATGGTTAAAACTGGGAGTAATTCAATTATTTACAGATTTAACAGGGAATAATTAAATTATTTACAGTTTAACTAGAAATAATTTGAAAATAATCTTTCGGGGTCCACGTGATAAACAGCTAATTTAAGAAAAAATCGTAACTCGTAACAAATTAGTATTTTTGGTTGCAGGGTTGACAACAAATTTCTTAAACTAATAGCAATCGTAGATGGAATTATCAAATTATCTTATACATTAATGATGAGAGAGTAATAGATAACTATAAAATAATTATCTGGTATAAGCTATTTCTAATATTTCTTCCTGTAACATTCATGGACGGGTGTATGCAAATAAAGTCTGAAGATTTACAAGGACATTAATATATGTTTCAATTTCTTTACTCAGCAAAAACTTACACGATTTAATACCGATGATGGGGTGATAGGAATAAATGAATGTATAATACTCACGCATTCGTTTCCGTATTAAAATATGCTCCACTATAGTTTAAGGATTTGTGTGGAACAGTTATATTAAACATTCCATTCATATTGGACAGTTCTTTATAATCCACAGTAGCATATGCAACTGATCGATCCTCAGGATAAAATGCCTCACATCTGTAACATTCGTTCAGTGTTACTATCCATTAAAAAATTCAAAGCGTGCAATGTATACTCACGTTAAATTATGGTGATCACCCAGCGATTTGTAGTTAATTTCCGTTACAATAAGTTGCCTGTCGATAAACTTGGGAGTTTTTAATTTGTATATTAAATCAAACGTTATATCCGATCTTTTTAAGTTGGCGTAATTTTCAAAGCGTTCACCATTCCATTCAAGTTCTATATTTCCTGACACGTTTTCTTTATCTTCTGTTAAAATCTACAAAGAAATTTATGTGAAATAAGCCTGCAGCAGTACTATGACCGAGTAGTCTAGATATCGGTTTTTAACAACGTTAAATACAGACCCAGTGCAAAGTTATAGACTCGTTTCATTCACTGGTTTATCAAAAATTAATTTTAATATTAATAATAAAAAGAACTCCATTTGTTATTGAAAACGGTTGCCTTCCAAATTTTTAGTACCTAATAATCTAGGTTACTTAAATGTCAGTTGATTAAATGTTCGAAATGTCCCCCATCAACTTCTATACAATAATAAAACCTTTGTTCGAAATGTTGTCGGACATTCTATAGAATGATTTGATGGCATTCGTGCGGAATACGTTGCCGTGAATTTTCTAAAGAATTGTTAAATTCTATTTACAACGGTATTTTATTTTTTAAATTGTAAACATGTCAGAAAAACCATTCGATGCAAAAATGGCAAAAACATTTTAACGATGTTTACGAAAACGGATTATTTCAATATAGTGTGTGATATTCTTTGCATCACTGAAAAAGGGTTTTTACCCATTGTAGAAACAGTTGAAATAATTTTATTTTAAAAACAACAGCAAATTTATTAAACGAGATAGGTGTAGATAAACATGTCCATCATACATTTGCAACTTTGTGAGTTAATAAGCGAACGGATAATTAATTCGAACTTTGTTTTTAACATCTGTTTTTCCGATGAATGCTCATTTTTCGTAAATGGTACCGTCAATCGCCATAATTGTGGCTATTGAGCAGATTCTAATCCGAGAATATTCCATGAAGTACATACTCAACATCTACAGAAATAAAATGTCTCAGCAGGTATTTTTTGGGATCGTATTGTATTGTCTGGTAATTTGATTGGAAAGGCGTACCTGGATTTGTTAGAAAACAATGTTAAACAAATGTTGACCGATATTATCAAGAACGACAAGCATTACTTTGAAGATAATTTGACATTCCTCCTCACTATGCATTGCATATGAGGCAATTTTTGGATCAAATATTTCCTGGTTACTGGAAACGAAGAAGAGACTCTATTGAGTGGGCTGCGAGATTATCAGACTTATATTCCTTAGATTTCTTTTTATGGGGTAATCTGAAGAAATAAAATTTACGCAACTCAACCCAGTCTTTTAGAAATTTTACACAATGTATCACGCATGAATGCTGATGAATTACCCCAGAAATACTGCAGAATGTCCGACAATATTGTGAACAAAGTATTTATTATTGTATGGAAGTTGTAGGGGCTCAATTTTAAAAAATAAACTGCTGCTGTAAAGATAATTTAACCCCTCTTGCTAATTGAAATTTTGGCAGTAAATATCACCGTCGTTTAGGGATTGCGGTGGTACTAATGAAAATATTGAATTTAAGTGTCGCCATTGAAAATAAAAACGACCTATTCAAGGGTTTTGTCCAAAGTGCGATCAAAATGGCATTAACCCGGGTGGATTAGGTGGATCACCCTGTATAGTATGTGTATGTGTGTGTGCTTACCTTTCCCCAAGAACCATATTTTCTTAAAGTATAACTGGTTCGATATTTCAGGAAATAATCGATATTCTTAATGTGTTTTGTGTAGTTTAAATTTCCGTATAAACTATGAGTTTCTTTGTTATCATCTGGTACTTTAAAATGTCCTTCGAATCCTATAGTGTTCACTGGAGGTAGAATCAAAGTTACATTGGATCCTGCCCTATAACGTGACATTATATAAAATTTATTCTTATTACATGCAAACGATACCTACTCCCATAATCTGTCAATTTTTATATCGCCACCAGCCTTAATAAAGTGGAAAGATTTCTGAGGATTTTCGTAAAATCCTTCAATAGACGACTGACTAGAATATTCGATATTTTCATATTTGCCGATTGTTCTAAAATACATGTTTTCCAAAATTTTCCAAATTAAGTTAATATCTACAGTTCCTTTGGCATTGGTTACTTCAAAGTATCCGTGAACTGTATGCTGTGAGCCTGATGTACTAAAAATGAGTAAATTAAATGTAATCCATTTCAAAGATTGCCTTTTTTATTTACGTATCCTATTGTTTTCATATTAAGCTGCAAAACCACATTAATCATAACATGTTCATTCTATTTATCTTAATCATTATTTTTTTGTAATAATACAAAAAGGCGTTACATAATAATGATGTATAAACAAAATTGAAATTAACCGCAGAAAAATTTGAAATACATCTGAATATTTTTTATTGGTCAACTATAACTGTAAATAAAAATCATATCATCAATAATCGCACATCAAGATGTTTTAACTGAATTTTATTTTTTACATACTTAGTTGATTTTTTCGCCATTTTTAAAAGCTATGACAATTCTGATATCATCTACAATTTTTTAAACGATATTTTTTTAGTTATTATGGAAAAATTCATGGCAAATAACATGGTTCAAGAGTATTTTCTGTAAAATGTACCGTTTCTTTTTATTTATAAATATGTATGAAAATTTTTTTAGAATTGTTTTGATTCATCAATTCTGCCGAGGCGTATTCGAAATAATTTCCTACAAATCGACAAAAATCGATAAAAAAATTTTTCTTTGGTTTTCAATGAATGTGTATTTTCTTTACTCTTATTAATTGACAGCGATGTAACAGTAAACGAAATGATTTTAACGGTTGTGCGAGTGGAAATTCCACAGTCATTTACAAAATATCTTGACACAAATACTAAAATATTGCTTTCTGAAACGATGGTTCTATCGCACTTAAACTACGCAGATATTGTGTACGGTCCATGTCTTTCACAGGATGACAAATACCGAATACAAAAAATTTAAAACTGCTGTGTACGATATTTTACAACTGTGCCCCAATATGGTCATATTACTCCGCACTTACATGCCTTCAGTTTATTAAATATGTGTGAAAGGAGATTTATACACATTGTGGGATTTGTTTCAACCGTTCTAAGAACAGGAAAACCAAATTATTTGTTTAATAAAATACAAAGGCGCACTGTAATTCACAATAGAGATCTTAGACAAATTGAAAATAAGGTTTGTATTCCCTCTTACAAAAATTCATCTTTTCGATCTTCCTTTTCATTCATAGCAGCATATATTATTAATAATTTTCCAATCCAATATCACATGTTGGTGTCAACGGTTAAATCTAAATTAAAAGAAGACATAATTTTATTTAGATTCGAAAATTTTAAAGTACTAATGTTCTAAATTAAAAAGGATCTTTTTTTGTTTTCATTCAAAAAAAAATGTCATGTCTGTATTTGTACTGTTTGTTTTCTTTTTTTTTTTCAATAAACGTAATGTATTGTATTGTATAAGTGAGGCCCACCATCAATATCAGTTTTCCGTTAATGTGTGGGTCGGAACTATTGACGATTTTTTGATTGGACCTCATTTCCTTCCTTTGCGGCTTAATGGCGAGACGTATCACCGTTTTATTGAGGATGATCTACCTTTGCTGCTGGAAAATCTGCCAGAGCAAGTTAGAAACCAAATGTGGTACATGTACGACGGGGCCTCGTCACATTTTAGTCTAACTGCCCGACAACATTTGGATGCTGTGTATAATTGTTGAAGAGATAGAGCAGGACCATAACATTGGCTTCCACGGTCTCCAGAAATGAATCCCATGCATCCTTTTTTTGGAGACACCTTAAGAGATTGATTTACAATAGCCCGATTAAAAATATAGAAGACCCGAGGAACCGCATGGTTGCAGCATGTGAGATAATCTGAATACTCCAAGGATTTTTGAGCGTGTGCGGCAATCAATGAGAAGGTTTTATTTCTTTCTCATTTTTATCAAAAACGGCTTATAGTACAATAAAAAAACAAGAAGTAATTTTTGTGTATATTATACTGAATGTTCTACTAAAAAAATCAAAATTTGGAGGAAGACGTTTTTTTTCTTGAAGCGTTTACGGGATTTTTGGAAAAGAACCAAATTTTTTTCGAAATTCAATACCTTTTTGTCTCAAAAAATATGCCGTTTAGGACATATGTTTATATAAAGTTTTCGTCTTAGAATAAACCAATGAATCGCTCCTTAAAATTTTGTGCAATTATTTGGGAACACCCTGTATATATAATTTGGTTTTTTATCTTCAAATGCAAAATTAACCTCGACATAAGTCACATTGATACACGCATAAATAACAGAAGAAAATAGATTTTCTTGTAAGATTTACACTTCGGTATTTTATTATATTATTGCTACTTTCGCATAACGTAAAGGCGACAAAACATCGAGTAACATATAACTCCACAATTTGTCGCTTACGGTAAAAAGATGATTGATTTAAACAATTCGTTGTGCTGGAGGCTTTGAAACTACAGCGCGCTCACTTATCATCCGTTTTCCGCTACACTCAACTTCGTATCGCATCAAAAGAACTTAGGTATGTTGAAAATCACACCAATTAAATATTGCGTTTCAACAAAAAGCTCTGTAAATAATTGGACCAGATAGATATATCGGATAACAAAGGAAGACAGATAAGAACTTTTAAATTAGTAATTTACATTATTAACCAAACATTTTCTCATTAGACATATCAAAAATAAGGTGCATGACATGCCATACAATTTCGCAGAGAACCGTATATTTTTAAATGCCAATCTTTAATCTTTTGATGAAATTATATATTTAGATTCACTTATATTTACATCATTAATTTAAACACATTCAGGCAGGTGATAGTTACTGAAATATACACGAATTGAACATAACGATACAATAATTGTCAAAAATATTTTTTCTCGCCAAAATAGAGTGATGTAAATGCGATATAGATATCGATAATGTATGCATCAATATTAATTAAGTGAACTATTAGTGGCAACAAAATTATTTTAATTAAAAAGGTGTAATTCTAATTATTTTGCACCATGTCATACATTATTATCATAATGACTATGATCGACTGACATCTGCTCATAATTCAATATTCATGTCAGCCTCGAAAATCATTTAGTACATTACTGTCACTTGGGCATTTCGCCTGTAGCCTCAGGTAATGTTATGAAACATAACTGACAATAAATTTACATACATTTCATAAGCATCTACTTACTACAGATGTTCAATTAACAACAGATATCATATTAAACCAAAGTTTTAACAATATTTAACATTTTCGTTTCAATTATTTTAAATTACATTTCTTTAACGAGTAAAAAAAGAATTGTAATGTAATCAACTTTTTTTCTTCGGTAGAACCAATGCCAGTCATCCCGTGGACTCCGACACCTCCCGGGAGTAGCAAATTAACTGCAGCCACTCCCCACTTCCCGCAGAGTTAGTGACTGTAGATCCCAGAATCACATGCCCTAAGCAGACGGAGAGAATCTAGAATGACCAGCTTCTGCTTTTGGACTGCCAGCCATTAGACTGATTTTTGGCAGGCCGGTATGATCTTTAATTCCGAGAGCAACGTAGGCTTTATGCCTCCAAGGACACGGATTATTAGGATGACAATCTTGACCGTGTAGCCTCGGTACAGCACTTGGAACTCATACCGAAGATCGCAATATTTGGTCCGCTTTTCTCTCTCTTTCAAGGTGATGTTTTTCTTGGTGGGGCCGAGAACTCGATGATATACATCACCTTGGTTTAATAGTCGAGTAGGACTATGTCAAGCTTTTTGGATTGGATTAGCTTGATCATCAGGAACGTGTAATTCCAGTAAATACGGCATATCTCGTTCTCGAGCGATTCCGACGTTTCACGGCAGCTCCTGTGGTTGATATCAGAAATCTCCACACGCCACACGCGGCTATCGTAAACCAAGGTAACATAACACCATCCTGGCAAGCTATAATGAATTTTTCGGTAATAGTTGAAGAGTACTATGTCAGGCTTATTAGCTTGGATTAGCCTGATCATCACGAACGTGTAATTCCAGTAAATACGGCATATCTCGTTCTCGACAACGGACTCAATATTTCCGGGGACGTAAGGCAGCTCTGGTGTCTAGTCTACTCCATATGAGTGCCTTAGCACTCGTAATGCCGCGTTATGTCGATGGATGTAGACCGAAATCACATATATGGGACATGCTGAATGTAAGTGCATGATCGATTCCGGCATGTCACGGTAGCTCCTGTGGTTGATATCAGGAATCTCCACAAGCCACACGCGGCTATTGTAGACCAAGGTATAATAACACCATCCTGGCAGGCTATAATGAATTCCTCGGTATCCGCTGAGTTCGGCTGACCTTAAAAAGGCGAACGCCAGCCCGGTCGATAAACCCTTTGATGGGGCTTTCAGACAATTTGGCTGAAGCTCAGTGACTCACTCTCCATCAGCACCATGCAGGCCTCCTTGCATGGTGTCAAATGCGAGACTGAGTTCATCTGCGACTCTTCTTGCTGCCTTGAACAATCCTGCTCCCATTCCAGTTTCATGATGTTTCACAAACAGCAAGAGGGAATCTGAGCTCCTAAGGATGTTACATGCCTAACTCAATACTACTCTGCCATGCGTACACTCCAGGCTTAAGAATCCTTGGCTGCCCCGTTGACTTAGAAGGTATACACGAGAAACGGACGATCTAGGATAAATACTTCTGTGAATATTCATCATCATGCAGGTATCTCTGTTTAATTGACGCAGCTCATCTACAGTCCACTTCACTACTCTAAAGGAGTAGAGCAGAACCGGAATGGCAAGCACATTAGTCGCCGATATCTTGTTTACTCCAAAAGTTCGTAATACCAAATCTTTTGGAGTCGATATATGTACTTGCTGCGGAGAGAATATTTTATTTATTTTACATCCTGGATGCGTCTTTGTTGCCCACTCAGATGTGTATAAGTCTCTCCTGCATCCAGATGTCTTAGAAACAACATTATTAATTTAAACAATTGTACATTTGTTCTGTATTTGTACACAGTTCTATCTTTACTGATTTTTAGCCTCCTTGTCTTGAACAGTAGCCTTGACTTCTACTGCACTAGCGATCTTGATCCTAAAAAGTATCCTTTGTTGTAAGACTGACGCCTACCTTGCAAGTTCCTCTTTTGCGGAGGAAAGGATTTTCAATATAAATGTCAGACATAAGAGCTAGGATATTGTAAGGTATATTTGGTGGTATATTTAAGGCCAGTGTGAACCGAAAAAAAATATTCAACCGCAGAAATATGTGGAGGACCGAGTAATAAGAATACAAGGTAAAGTAACGATATTCGATATTGATTTGATGAGTGTATGGGTTCAGTTTCAGAGAAGTACAATAATTACAGTGTGTACTGGATTTGATCAGCTCTATGGCCCTTATGTATATACATATATATATATATATATATATATATATATATATATATATATATATATATATATATATATATATATATATATATATATATATATATATATATATATATATATATATATATATATATATTATATATATATATATATATATATATATATATATATATATATATATATATATATATATATATATATATATATATATATATATATATGTAAAAGGGACGTAGACTTAATCAATACTGAACGTTGTCTACAACTATTAATATAATTAGTTTTTTTGTGATAATGCAAGGGTCGGAGCGTGTTTACTTTATATATCAAGACTTCGACTTCCACCAATTACGCCATCTTCCGTTTCATGCTAGGCCATCAAATCAGAACCCTATTGAATATGTTTAAGACATGTTTACTAAGGCGTTAATGAATTTCGTACCCGAGGGATAAAAGGGCTGTTCTCTAAATGTTACTATAAAATTGTTAATCGAAACATTTTTCTTAAAAGCTACATTTTGTTTTGAGCAGTGTATTCGGCTATAATAGAAAATTATGACTTACGTGTAAGTAGCCCCTAATTTTGGTCTTTCGAGTTTTGGTATTGGCGTGCGTGCATTAATAATTAAATTTTTACTATTCTTATCAGCGTTTGCTTTTGCATGAACGATAATCTTTTGAGTTGCATTTGATGTGTAAACCTGAAACATTGTTGTCTAATAGCAAATCCATATAGCAGAGTAAGCATATCGTAAAATATTAGTTAATGTATACCTCCATATTAAGATCCCAGTTAAATTCATTAGTAGTTGCTAAGTATGCATTAAAACGAGTAAATCTGTTGGAGTGTTGTATACTGCCTGCTAATTCGTATCTATCCACAGCAGTGGTGCTAAGTTGGTATTCAATACTTAAAGGAGGACTGTTATCCTTGGGGGTGAATATAAGAGAAACTCTTGTAGGTAAATTTCCAATTACATCAGCATTCCCAGATATTTTGAATAATTTATCTTTTAAATTCAAATTACCGTCAAACTCTCGAGTGTTTTGAGACGGTTTCCGTATTGTGCAGTCCACAATTATCGGGAATCTGTAACCAATTCACCAACATTAATATTAATATATATATCATATTTCCTGAGAACAGACATGAATGGTTAATACGTCTAAGTGATTACAATAATTATTTATGGCAGTTACTTAAAACGGCTCCTAGATTAATTATAATGTTTTATACAGGGTCCGGCAAAAAGTACGCATTTCGAAAATATTTTATTACATCATTAAAAAAAAAGATTTTTCCAGTTCACTGATATTTCTGATTGCATCATTTAATAGCGAATATATTTTTACGTGTACTAGTGTTAACATTTTTACGAAGATATAGAAGGGCCACAAAACAAAGAAGAATTAACAATTTTAAATTTTGTCTAATCAGAATTCTGAGATGTCAGAATTATCAGACAAAACTCAAAATTTTCATACGAAAGTTAGAATTCTAAGTCATAATTGGGAATTCTGAGTTATGTCAGAATTCTGAGTAATAAATCAGAATTCTGAGATCGAATTCATAATTCTAAGATGAAAGTAAGAATTCTAACTTTTATCTAAAAATTGAGTCTTATCTTAAAATTATTTATTCTATCTCAGAATTCTGAGATTAAATAAGGATTCTAACTTGTATCTGAAAATTTCTATAATTCTGATCTATAATACAGAATTCCGATATGACATTTTAATGTTTAAAAATGTTTGTTGTGGCCCTTTTACGCCTTCATTTGCGATAATTTTGGGACACTCCGTGTTTTCAATATAAGAACTGGATTTCTTATATTGACTACATGGAATATCCCAAAAAGTAAATAAAAGATACAAAAAACTATCCCAGTGCGCGTAGGGAAATCATACACTTGATGCTTTTTGTAATGGATTCTATATGAATTACTTAGTAGACCTGACTATTATCATAAACATATAAACTGTATTCATGTTAACAGTAGCACAATGTAAATATTTAAGTAATATTATTTAATACAATTACCTCTTTCCGTTGAAATTTAAGTTTGAAACGGCTGTAAGTATGTTATTCTGCAGTGTTGAGTTAATATCCATCTCTAATGGATTCATTTGAATTGCGACCCACATTGTAGATTTTATGTTAGAAATATGCACATCTACACCAGCTGTCGTATTTTCCAAACCAGTAAAAGGAGTTTCCAGTTGTATCATTGAACGAAATTCGTTTTGAGATTTTATCAACCAAGATGTCCTGAAGTAAATCTACAAGGTAAAAATGAAACATAATAACTGAATATTCCGCTTTTCATGAATATAATTCACTGCAAATGTGGTTGCATAATAATAAATATAACATATTTATTTATTTTTTCATAATTATTATTTATTAGTTCAGGATTAAAGTAATTTAAATAATCAGTATGTTTACAAAATTACTTACATCGCCATGTAACTTTTCAGGTACTTTTAGACTGATTTCTACGTAGTTGTTTGAATATGAAAATAATTTACTCAGTCTTAGTTGACATGGAGGAACATTTATAGATGGAGTTACCACATGAAAACTGGATGTTAGTTCCAGCAATCCGTTGTCTATCTGAAATATAGAAACAATTTTTTTCGTATCACAAAGTGCAGCGTTGAAAATTAAGCCCAGAATGTCAAGCATATAAAATATATCTGCTGGAAAAAGAATATCAATAGATTATTATCAATCACACATAACAAATGAAATATATAGATAATATGTCGTAAGAAAAATTGTTACCATGAGGACTGTCCCGGGGGAGACAAATTTTTATAGTTTTGCATCGATAGGAAGACGGAGAAGATAAACGTCTATAAACATTATAAATTGTATGCGTGAAAAAGTCCACGCAACTTGAGAATATCATGGTTTGATTCGAGACTAAATCTTCCTATTCTATCATAGAAGCTGTGGACCGTGTAAACTCCTATTATCTCCGGTCCTATTACTCGTGGAATTTCGGCTATTATATTAAACAAAAAGTGTTGAATTTGATTGAAAATGCGAAAGGGGTGAAAATAGCAACGTATATCAAAAATAAAATGTTTTTGGCTAACTTGCTCGATTAAAGAGAATTACAAGTCACAAATTTTACTGTGAAATTTGTTTTAAAAAACGACTACAAGATAAATAAACTAAATACCTAGAATGAAGAAAATAATTTACAGCATTTTTCTTTTCCTAAACGACATAAGCACGTGACCGAATGAAAAAAATATTATGTAATATTCCTGTTGTTATCCTTATATATTCTTCGTTCATTTTGTATTCTAATCGCAAGTTAGTCACATTTTACAACAGTGAATATCTTTGTTGCGGTCGTAACTTTAACGTGCATTACACTAAGCTCATGGGCCATAATGGAAGCTTAATTTTGAAACATTCTTGTCATTTACACAACAATTGGCCATTAAGAGCATATAGTGTTGTACCCCCAATGGCCGGCAATTCGAAATTCAATCATAAGAAGTGTCAACAATGACAATAGACTACGTATAATTCAGTAATCTTCACATATTTGCATTTTCTAAGTTGATATAATGACACTGGCCGGCACAGAAAGTTGGACAGTGAGAAAAATTGGTATATTTTTAATTAAAATTTTTCTTACTGTACACAAAATATGTAGAATAACTTGTTTTGGATTCTTGCAGCTTTTTTGTTCATTTCTTCTTCCCAATTTTTTTCTTTTCTTTATCATTTTAATAACTGACAAATTCTAACATTTTTAATCACTATGAGAAATCATTCTTTAGTATTGGCTCGCATTCTGCCAATTGCTTTGTGCTGGCAATTTTCGAAAATATCCTTCGGAACATTCCGCTAAAGCAGTTACTTTAATTGATGCTGGCTTTAGCATCCTTGAAGGTGCCGAACGATTGGGTTTTCAGTGTCAACAGGGCAGTTGTTTACTGTAGAGAAACCGGTGAATACCGCAAAACGCCGGGATCTGGAAGAAATCGAAGCAGAACTCCTCGCGATGATCGATTCATCGTGATTTCTATCCTGCGAGACCGACATATGACTGCCGTTCAAGTAAAGAATGGACTCGGCAATTGTGTTAAGTGGTGGGTAGGAACTGGGGCCTCAACTCACGGATCTTACATTGGCTGTACATGGCGATCATTAGACCGAAGCTCCAGTACGGATCTGTGCTCTGGTGGCCGAGCATCGATGGAGGGACCACGTCCCGAAAGCTGACAAAAGTCCAGAAACTAGCCTACCTAAGGATCACTGACACAATGAAGACGACACCAACAGCTGCTCTGGAGGTTCTGCTAGGCCTGCCAATGCCAAATTTTTGCAGAAAATATACTTCGATGTAACAAAGAATTGTTTCAATTTTCAATAAGAAACAATAACAAATAAAAAAAAGATTCCATAATAAGTTGCTCTACAGTGATTGTTTATGTACTCATTTACTCGGTGAGGTGCACTTTGTATCAGATGATCAATGTCACCTTGCTTTATCTTATTCCAAGCTTCTTGTATACGAAGCCCAATCTTGTACCAATCATATCTCAGACATGTTCGATCGGTGAGAGATCGGGTGAACGTGCAGATCATGGAAGCACATGCATATTATCTTCTCACAATAATTGTGTAGTAATTCTAACCGTATGGGGGCGGGAATTATCTTGCTGAAAAATTGGATTAATCAAACTCCGAAGATATGGCACTTCAAATTACCCTGAATGAAAACTAAAGGTTACCTACTGCCAACACATAATGCATCTCAACCATCACTCCACATGTAAGGCAGTATGACGTCCAACAGCTAGTTGTAAATCCCATCGTTCCGTGGAATCGTCTCACTCTCCTTCATCTATCATGGGTCCACAAACAAAATCGGGACTCGTCACTAAAGATCACATGGTGCCATTTCTGCAGCCAATGCAATCGTTCACTGCATCACACCAGCCTGCGAGCGCGAGAAGGGGTAGACATAAAAATGATCAGTAGGAACGAGGCACAAAAAATCTTATTCATCGATATATGGACACCACGGCTCGTGTTGTGAAAAGTCTGTCTCTTACAGCCAATCTTCTCAAAAGGCATTATTCTCGATCTGTAGTTCTTCTATGACGTCCAAATCCGTAGCGGCGCTCATGAAGACCTTCCTCAGACCATCTTAATCAACATCTTAACACAGTTCTCACGTTACGATTCAGACGGTTGTCAATTTCCCTAACGACAATTTTGAACTTGCGAATTTGTTAGTTTTAAGTTTAGAGATTTATAATAAAATCCATTGAAAAACAACATAGTCTTATTTAAAATTGTTAGAATTGTCTAAAAATTGTCGTAAAACTCCCGTTTTTTACTAAGCAAGTGGCTCTTCTGCGCTATTTATTGAGTAAATAACTGGCATATTTGCCGTAATAATTGTCTTACAGAGTTAGGATGAAAACAGAAAAGATGTGGGAAATTTATTCAGTACAAAAAATATATGATTCACAAGGGTAAAACGTATGTAAATATGTGCACATATATACATACGAGTCCATACATCAGGCGAAATGAATTGGATCTGAGAAGAAGGGCTACAAACATAGAGGTGGCTGGTCTATTGCCTAATGCGATGTAGAAAATAACGTCGTCGATAAGTACCGAATCGAAGGTGCAGTGTGGTCCAGCTGACCCTGAGGGACACATTCAGGCGTTCGAGCGTTCAGAGTGATAACTAGCTGCAGTCGAAACTAATAATATATTGGAGATCACGGACACAAGTGTTCCCTCTTAAATTGGGGTGTCCGGATTCAAATTGAAAAGCATACCTTCTTCTGAAACTTAACATATTTACCTCGGTAGTAGCGTCCACTGATATATCACTTCTATTCGTGTTGAATAATAGCTTTGTGTGATAAAAATTCTCCTCAGTCTCAAAAGCACCAAACAAATTCAACTTTGGGAAAGCTTTAAATGGGGTATTAACTTTTAGAGTTACGTTATATATCCTTTCTTCAGCTTCTCTTGTTTCAACTATATATTTCGCGTACACCCCAGTCTGAAAGCAAGACGGTGAAATAGTTAAAATAAGTACATAAGTAAAATAACATAAACTATATACAGGGTGGTCGTTTTAAATAGCACGACTCATACAATTTGTAGAAAAAGTTCCTGCTAAAATGCTTCGTGACGTTTAAAATTATTGCAGGAACATGTCCTTTAAAATAAGTCAAGGGAATAAAACCATAAAAGTGTAGGGAATATTTGCATGTGAAAAAATTTTATTTTTTTAATAATCATGAGAAGACTATGCAGAAGCAGTAATTGCAACAAACTACCAACAAGAGGGTAATCCAAGTCCGAGGACTCCCGTGTGGTAATACCATCCGCAGACCGCTCTTAACCGTCACCAGTATGGAACAGTTAAATGCAATCTGCCAGCAACAGAGTCCAGCTCGTACTATGGGGCCAACATAAGTCAGCGACTTAAAAGAAACCATCTAGTAGCGGCAGCTTGTTGCAACCAGCTTGGAAATTGCTCGGACTAGGCGAATTAAATAACAAAATAAAATAATCCAAGATAATAAATAGAGGTAAGGGACGAGCGTAGATCCTCGTAGATACTCGTATTTCGATACGGCGTGTGTATATCAGAGTATACGCATAAGCTGTGCAATCTTAGCTGACGGATGTGTCGGTGGCATACCATCATTCGGAGGGGATGTAAAACAGTCGGTCCCTTATCTATTAGATGTTAGGCAAGTAATACTCTTCGATAGAGAAGATAAAGAAATTTTCAGGTTAGCTCGTCTCTGTCGTCGAGAATTATCCTTGGTAGCGGAAATAGGCCGATGTTAAATAAATGAATAAAAAAGTAGAGGTACATGTTTTAATGAATTGATGAAATTATTTCGGAAAAATTCGAATTGATTTATTTTATATCATCGAAAAAATGCGATGTTTCCTTCTTCCAGAATTTATAATAACTTGCATATTATCGGCCCGGTTAGAACTCAGAGGCAGGAATTATGTGTAAAATACGCAGGTTGTGGCATTATATTTCTAGCTACAAAAATGGGGCTAAAAGAGATCAAAATGTCTATGATACATCTGTTAACTTAACACTAATTCTTCAGTCGGTTATACACAATATGGCCAAAATTATTTTTAATTAACATTTGTCAATGTATCCTCGAAATGTAACGGTTCAAGACATCTAGTTATAAGTATTTTCTATCTAAGGACAACTTTCTATACAAGCTGTAAGAGTCCTGTTATTTAAAATGGAAACATCCTGTATGTTTTACTATTTTTTTTACAGAAAACAAAATTAACAATTTTTTTTTATTAAAAGTGTATACGGAGTGTAACTAAGATATGTTTTAATCTTTTTTTTGTTTTTTGTTTTCAATTTAAAGAAAATTGCATAGAAAATATTAATTATTTTGTATACACGTTTGTTATTTTTCATTTCATGTTTTCAAAGAAATTAAACTTTCATGTAACGTAAAAAAATGGACTTTATCTCACATCCGGCATATTCAAGTTGTGTTGTTTACGTTTTCATTACTTTACAGTACTTTAAACATGCTGGGGTTGAAAGCATAAACTTAAGAAGCTGGAAATCACCCCTAAATGAAAACTTCTTACAGAAACTGCATATTTTGTAACTTTCCACCGGAAAACTCTCTGTGCTTCAATTATTATTTAACTTACCTTTATTAATTTTGTTTGATTTTGGTAGTCTAAATTAATACCAAATATGTATTTATGCCCAGGTTGTATATCCAACTCAAAGTTTGATACAATGGCTTTGAAAGTTTGGTATGGCGTCGAAATATGCAGGTTATTCTTCATGGTAAATATATCCTACAAAACCAACAGAATTAAAGTGAAATTATCATTTTAAATACTTCATTAGTTTTTCAAAACAAATGCTACTGCTTTAAATTCTACGTGTTAATACTAATTAACAACAAGAGAAAGCTGTTCTCGCTTTTCGCCAATATTTGTTGTACTATACACAAAATACACGAATAAACTTCTTGCTGATATCGAAAGAAAATAGGGAACTTGCCTATAATTTTAAAAATAAAAATAATACTAAAAAAACATAGCGTGACGTTGTAATAAAACGTGTGCTTCACAAAAAAAATAAGATTTCTAATTCCACGCGATCAGTATGAAGGATCTAAACAGCGATAAAATTGAAGTGGCCCGAAACGAGCTACTATTGACTGTGACGTTACACCATACAATATTCGGTAGTCGTCGCGCCGGGAGGCAACACAATCAGATGTTTGACCAATTCCAATTCCAATTTAAAATCTTTATTTACAATTAAGTAGATTATTTACGACTTGTATGGGGTACAGAGTAAGATTTATATTAATATATATATATATATATTATATACAGAAAAAAAGAAAAATCAATTCATTCATAAAATACTTAAAAAATAATAATACAAACAAATTAACAAAGTATGACATTCTACATAAACATATGTACAATATGGTGTTATTAGACTGTGGTTGATTTGTTAGTGACTGTTCTGATATAAATATATAATTGTGTTTTATAGTACCGCTTATTGTAGTTGTACAGATATTTTAAAATGACTGAACAAGGTTTTTCAAAGGGCCAGTCTGATAATTTGCCTAAAGTGGATATGTTTATGGTGGCATCTTTTATACAAAATAGTGATAGTTTTTCCCTTGAAGAGCTCCGCGGGGTCAAGGCAGAGAAGTATGTATTTTTTTTAGCTTTTAGTAATAATTTATAAACATAAAATAGTTATGACTTGATCACGGATTAAAATGAAATAACTACAAAATGCTTAGTCGCAACTAAGCATTTTTAGCAGACTTAGTCATATGTTTGAGAGAATTTAGGGTAATTCTTTACAACAGCCACTTCTATATTTTTCGTGTTTTTTTTGTACACACGTGTAAAGTGTCTCTATAGAAGACATTTGCTGCAAAGGAAATGTTGCGCAAATGTATAATTACCTATCGTAGGTATTTTCGTACTACGTTTTGGGGCAAGGGAAATAAGTGATTGTGTCGTGTTATCATTCACATAATAGATAAATGTAAGATTTGAATAGAATAAATTAAAGGGCAAGGGAAAGGTATTTGCAATATACTATATATACTAGAGGTAAACATTTTACTCTTCGCAGACAGTAGTGTTATTGAACTTTTATATAATTGTTACACATTCTGTAGGATACTCTTCGCAGTTTTTTTGAAAAGAATCTTGTGTTTGTCTTATAAACTTCATTCTTACAATACCTAATGTATTGACTACATATTTAATTTTCTCTCCCGATGGTGCCGACTGTATTGGCGAAACGCGTGGTAGTATATTTTATAGTATAAACTAAGATTCATTCTTACAATACCTAATATATTGATCACATATTTAATTTTCAAATTTTTTTCATCTCCCGATGATGCCGACTGCGTAGGCGAAATTTGTGGTAGTATATTTTACAGCATTTTGGTATCTATAGAAAATTACTTCAATTTTAGTAGCACATTGAAAATTGCAACCCTCTGTAGATTCATATTTTTAAATAAAATGTCCTATAACTTTTTTATTTACTATTTGATTTTTTTCAAAAATCTTCCTCTAGCTAACACTAACTTATAGCCCAAATTTCAATTCGATCGGACTTTTCTTTCTTTAGTTATCGTGCTTAAAAGAAACGTGATAGACGGACAGACGGACGGACAGATGAACAGACGGACATTTTGAAAGTTGTTCAGAATTCGATGACGAACGAAATGATTTTTTTCTCTGCGAGCGATATTAACGATTTTAGAAATGTCCCGATCAAATGCAATATACTCTTCGTAATCGTATTTGCGAAGAGAAAATTATTAATAGCTGTTTACTTTCGCACCAGGAAATTACCTTTACTTAGTATCACTAAATTATATTCTATCTACTAATCTTATTTTCTAACATTGTATACACATTCTTTTTTTTAATCCTACCCTAATTAAAATTCAATAATTCGGAATTCGGAATATTTTATTGCCCGCCTGCGAAAAAAACTGTAGATAGACATATAGTATTTAATAATGTACTTACATTAAAATGATCACACACATGTAGAGACCTACTGCTCTGTGAAATGTCTTTTTCATTTCTTCTACACGCTTTTTGCCATTTTGATCGACGAATCTTATCTTCTGGCAATATTATAAATAGTTTATCTGGCACTTTCATTGTAGTATTCTTACACAACGGTACAATGCAATATTTAAAATAAGGAATATTTGTTTCCATTTTAAGTATACACTTAAAATTGATCTGAAATCAAGCGGTCGAGTGCTGGGATCTCCGTCGTCGCTTGTAAATTGTATGGTGTGATGTCACGACTACTCCCGCGCTTTTGAACCTGTTTGAAGCGGTTCGCTCGCGCGCGAAACTTTAATAATTTATAACAAATTTATTATTGGGAATTAAGGCGTCATATATTGCATATCTTATTTTTTAGTATTGTAGAACATTTTTATGAAGTAAAAAAAATTGTGCAGGTTCCCTATTGATGCAGCAATACAACAAAGGCATTTCCAATTATTTATCTAATTGTTTTGTCGGTATTTCGACAAAAGAAGTGGATAAATCGTCCAAGGCAACTTTTTTTATATGGTCGCAAGTCAAATATCCTTAGGTGTTAATAAGCGATTAATTAAATCTGTTTCTTAAATCTGGCGTTGGATTATATAGGGGTGTTAGCATACTCCTCAGGAGGCTATCGATGCTTTTCCAGGAACTGACCACAGTGAGGCAGTTAATGTCTAGTACACACTGAATCCGTTCTACGTTCAAGGATTACAAAAAGCTAAACAGTCGGAACAATATTTAGCTATAAATGCCTGCACACGAGATAACGCGTAAAAAATTTCAGTCACGTGGGATCAAGATGACTGATATGAACTTTGCTAACTTATTGCATAGTCCTTAGAAGGACGGCCGTTTTATTTTTCTCGTAATAATAAAACTGCCTGTGTGGAAAAGTTATAGTCTCTAAGTGGCCTATAGCTCGTAAAATCGGTTATTATTCTTTTGTGTAAATAACGATTCGATTATAACTAAATTAATTACATAATTCGCTGAGACTTATGGCGATTTGAGGTATAAATCGAGATTGAACAGAGTAAGCAAAGTGTTTCAAACTTCATTCATAAAATAGATTTAAATTCGATTCTTAATATCATCGACGGTCATATGAACTGGCTACGATCTGAATTCAAAGTCAGCCCTCAGGATAGAAAATAAGATTTCTTTAAAGAAGGACTTCTTATTCTCTATCTCGAGGACTGGGCTAAATTTTACACTTTGTGCTCCATATTTTATATTTATCTACCTGTACATGTATCTTATTGAGCCAGCCAGATTTTATGCGCTTCTGAGAGATGCATGCATTAAGTTTACAAATATTAATTGTGGTAATAACATAAAAGTAATTTATTTTGTGTTAGTAACCATACATTTCTTTTTATCTAGGTGCATTATACATGGCAGGGCAATAGTGCGTCCGACTTCGATATGTCGAGTTCTATGATAGCTGGAAACTTGATTTAAAAACATGAATAAATTAGACAAAAAAGTCTATAACCGGAAAGTATTTTCGAACATACAGAGTGAGCCAAGACGATTGTACAGGGTCAACTAGAGTTTTTTTAAAGGAAATCACATGTATATCAGAAAATTGTTTGAAATTTCTTTGTGGCCTCCTTCCACTCCTGTATTATTATTGAATCTCGCCCAACCACTTCGATGTAATGGTTTTTTTTGTTAAAATTATGCCACACACATATATTAAAAAAATCACTACAGTCACAATTATCGATTTTAAGAAAAAATATGTTAGCACCAGATATGAGACATCTGTGTGATGACACTCAGCCATTTTCACTTTCTAAAAGTCTACAGGGTGGCCAAAAATAATTTTTAAATTTACAAATATTTGAACTGAATTTTCTCAACCTTTGAACCGGAACACCCTGTATATTTTGGGCGATGTGATGTAGAATTGAAAAACGAACATTTTTTATAAGTACAACTCTATGGCTATTTGTAACCATTTTCGATTTATTGAACAATAACTGCAAAATTCAGCAATAAAAATTAAAAACATTTTTTTTTGTAATTCACGAGAAGATATTATAAAAATGCGGCACGTGTTGCCCATTTTGATTGACACACATTTCTATACGTTTTTGGAATGAGGTTTCTACTGTTCATAAAATTGCCAGAGTGATACTTCTAAAAACATTTATTATCCTTTCCTTCAAATTTTGGATTGTTGTTGGTATATGTTTTTATGGGCATCATGTAACATGGTTATTATAATACCTTCTCTTGAATTATTTGAGAAAAAACCCTCATTTTTAATTTTTATTGTTAAATTTTGCAGTTATTGTTCAATAATATGAAAATGGCCACAAATAGCCGTACTATGGCCACAAATAGCCATAGTACGTGCCAAAAAATGTTCGTTTTTCAATCCTACCTCACATCATCCAAAATTATACAGGGTCTTTCATTTAAAAAAAAATGAGAAAATTCAGTTCAAGAAGCTGTATATTTAAAAGAAAATTTTGACCACTCTGTATACTTTTAGGAAGTGAAAATGGCTGAGTGTCATCACACAGATGTCTCATAATTGGTACTAACATATTTGTTCTTAAAATCGATAGTTGATTGTTGTGATATTTTTAATATACACGTGTAAATGGTACAATTTCAGCAAAAAAAATCATTACATCCAAGTAGTTGGGAGAAAGTCAATAATAATAGAAGAGTCAAAGGAGGCTACAAAGAGGTTCCAAAAAATGTTCTGATATATATGGCATTTCATTTCAAAAAAATTTTCCTTGAGCCTGTAGAATCGTCTTGGCTCACCCTGTATGTTCAAAAACAACTTCCGGTTAAAGACTTTTTGTCTAGTTTACTTATATTTTTAAATCAAGTTTCTAGCTATCATAGAACTCGACATATCGAAGGACGAACAATTGCCCCAACCTGTATATAGAACCCGTCTCGTATATGAAAAGTAAAGAAAATACATGACCCGTTTTACTCGACATTTTAAAACGCAGTTTTAAGACAGCATGGTTCTCTTCTCTTTCTCAAATGTTTGTGTAAGCAATCCAATACGTCATTGATCAGACTCGAACGTGAATTGTATAGAAATACTATTTAACTTAGTAGTAGTATTTTTTTCATTCTCCGATTTCTACAGTCCATCAGTTCCCCAGTAGTTACCATAAATTTTCAGTGACGAAAGATAGAGTAATATTATTTAATTGAACAAATCTGGCACTGTTGCCAAAATGACAAAAATGCAATTGTATGTGGTCTTATATATTTTTTATCGATAGCTGTGAGAGGGTTACACCTCACTATATGGGTCGTTGCCAATTCCCACTTTATTACTGCCAGTATAAGTGTAAAAGGAACGTTTTTTGGCATATAAAAATTAAACCAGCACTTTTCAAAAAAAGTCCCATAATGATCACCTTTGTGTTTTATCAAAACTTTAAAATACTCGGTGTTTTTTGTGGAACTTAGTATAATTAGTTTCAGATCACTAAGTAATAACTTTTAATGTTATATGCATTCAAAATAATTATAATATTCTTTATCATACTTACAATGTACTCAAATTCATCAAGTAATACAGCCATTCCGTCTGGCATTGTTAGTTTCGATTGTAAAATGTAAGACGAGCCCTTCTGGTCAATTTCCAATTCACCTATCATTGTCGGATAAATTATTGCATCTAATTCGATCAGGCCCTTCCAGCTAAGTGGATCGTCACCATCTTTTTCTCCTACTTGAGATGGATTTGACCTTAAGTAGACATTTTTTAACTTTATACCCAATTCCTTAAGGGGCTTTGGTTTGGGTTTACCAAGAAGTTTCACACCAAGCTAAAAAAAATAAAAGTGACAAATTAACATAATAGCATTATTAAAATTAAAGTAAATATTACATAAAGTTAAAACGTTTTCGGTGCGTACAAACTTTATTTAAATATGTGGATGGCGGTGGTATTTGTACGAAAAAAAAACAAAAATTTCACAAGCCTAGTAAAATACTAAAATATGAATATGAAAATGGGTCTGAACAATAATATACCGTTTTGCAATAATTTCATTTCAAAAAAATTGCGTTCATCTTGTAGATTATAGTAATATGATTTGCTGCATTAAAAAATACAGGGTGTTTCAAAAAACGTGTGCCATCGCTTAAGCGGAGATTAATAAGACAAACAGTTCCTATCAACACAGGTTTCTACAAATATTTTAAAATAATTTATGTGATGCTCGATATTTAACAGAGATTAAAAATTGCAATTATCGATAAAATATCAAGAGGTATTTTAGTCATTTTCCTATCTACATAACTGTATAATCAAAAAGTAAAAAAGTCAATGGGTATATATTTTTTTAACAATATGATTAAATATCAAGCCCCTACACACGCATCTGATGAAGTTATCCACACCATTTTAATACATTTTAATACTAAAATATGTAATATGTTAAGTAGAATAGAATAGAATAATGTTTATTTTTAATATATACGTACAATACATAAATGGAATTATAATTGCATTATACAAATAAACATGGTACACCACAAAATATCAAAGATATTTGAGCGTGGGATAGTACATTTGATTATATTCATATACATACTGATACACATGTATATACGCATACACTCATATATACACATATACACACATATATACATATATATATATATATATATATATATATATATATATATATATATATATATATATATATATATATATACACACACACATATACACACATATACACACACACACATATACACACATACACACGCATACACACATATACAAGCATATACACACCTATATACTAGTATATAAACATATACAATACAATAATCTTAAAAAATAAAATAATAACAATAATTTTAGACAATATATGTACATATATATGTGATAAAGCACATTTCATACACATGTACATATGCACACATACATGCATGCAAATACATTAGTACGTACTTTGAAATGTCCTCAGATACATATTATATACACACACACACACACATATATATGATATATAGTTAAGTTAAGATAGACAATATATATTTATTTGCAAAAGAATACAAAATTTCATCGGTTACAATAACACTTGATTGTGTATTATACTATAATGTAAAATTAGTGATAATAATAGTATTCGGCTTTATTAGGTATAAATGCATATACATATATTTAAATACATGAAACAAGAGAATAAGCAAATGTAATTTATACCCACATATGGTTAAACCTATCCATACATCCATCCTCACACATGCAGACTCCCACACCTACACATGCACACACACATACTTATACGCTCATGAATACATACACATACTTTTCACAATCTAAATATCATTCAAATTGCTAAAGTCGTTTCGGACATATTTTGAAAAAACAGCAAAATAAGAAAACTTTAACACCGTGCATCTCAAAAATGAGGCAAGAGTGGTCCCATGTTGATAGGAACTACTTGTCTTATTTTTATCCTCTTAAGCGATGGCATATGTTTTTGAAACATCCTGTATATACAGTACCTAGTGCTTTATTTGCATTTACTTTCTGGCATTAAAATTGAATTTTAGAAAAAGCAACCAATTTTTGTTCGAATAAACGTATTCAATGAAAATATTAATACAACTTAGCCCGTCTAGCTACGACAATCGGTGTTATTTCCGGCATAACGTTGATTATTGTGGAACATTAAAAGCAATGTATATAAATGATAGGCCGGGATTCTATCGAGTAATGCCATAAAGACACGTTTTGAGTAATCGAAAGTTCTCTCGATGATGCTTACTTGGTTTTCGGAACTTATATCGGGTATATCTCCAGTGGTTTGTAGGAGCTACTTTAGTGACAACAACTGTTGTCAATATATTACGTGTTGAAATTAGAAAACATATGGTGGAACATTAAAACAAAATTAGGAAAAGTATCGTTTGCAGCAATATTTAATATTGCAATTTTTCTTCGCAGTATCTCATTGGCATAACACTATAATTTTGTTAATGATATCAAATTATAATACAAAAATAAGTTTACACTAAGAGTTTACGTCCAATCAAAAAGAAGTTTAATTTATTTATCTGATGAATTATGTGCATCATTTTAAAAAATTACCAAGTTAAAAATTCCCCCTTATAAAAAAGCAAACACTCTAAGCTTTGTATTTTCTGTACAAAAGCCGTTTCTAATGATCAATAACGCTCTCATACACGCTTGTAAGGGGCGTAAATTGGGATTATGAAATCAGTTTTTGCGAGGAAACGCGTATTTTACCCCATTTTACATTTTCCCTAAATGCATTTAAGGCTATCTTTGCTAGAAACCGTTTTCAAGCTACCGCTTACACAGTAAAAACAAACTGAACATGAAATTAACACGAGATGAGTTAATTGCTCTGTTTTTTTATGTTGTACTATGTATTTTGGTAAATAGCTATAAACTGGATAAAAAGAGAGAGAAATCCCTTTGTACTATATCCGTATATGTGTTTTGAAAATTGTCATGATATTCACTGGAAAAGAAGTTTGCGGTCCTCATAATTGGTTTAATTGTCAAATAATTCAATTTAGTTTCTAATTTTGTTTGTTCAGGTTAGCATAAGCAATAATTTTTAAAATACATAATTTGCTTTAGGAAATAATTTTGAAAATTTACACAAAGTTTAATAATAATAAATTAGTCACGGGTGTTTTCATCTCTAATACGAACTATAATCTCACACCGACAACTTCTGTTTAAAATGAATCGTCTCATTTGGTCCTAATCAAGTTTTTCCATATTTCTATTAAACGTTGTTCAACCTCATTGAGGTTGGGTGTTGGGTGTAAAAATTTGTTTACCTGCTGCCCACTCGAGAACCTCAATGGATATCTCTCCGTACTATACGAGCAGTGTGGAGTATATCGTAGTTTTGCATCAGTAAAAAATTGTCGCCAATATAAAAGGAAAAGGGACAACGTATTCTTTTTTCTCCACTAAACAATGTGGTTTATTGAGGCGTAACGTTGGACCCACACGAGATATTGTTTTGTGACTTCCACTCAGGCCCTTAGATATAGTGAGGTAGCCCCTTCGTAGTTGCCCCCAACGGGTTCTTTTAAAATGTCCGTAATATACTTTACACTGTTCAATGGACCTCCATTCATTGGACAGAAATCTGTACGAGCCGTTAAAGAAATTCTTTCCCAAACAGTTACGGAATCCTCCACCAAACAATGTGGTTTATTGAGGCGTAACGTTGGACCCACACGAGATATTGTTTTGTGACTTCCATCCAGCCCCTTAGATATAGTGCGGTAGCCCCTTCGTAGTTGCCCCCAACGGGTTTTTTAAAATGTCCGTAATGTACTTTACACTGTTCAAGAACCTCCATTCATTGGACAGAAATCTGTACGAGCCGTTAAAGAAATTCTTTCCCAAACAATTACGGAATCCTCCACCAAACAATGTGGTTTATTGAGGCGTAACGTTGGACCCACACAAGATATTGTTTTGTGACTTCCATCCAGCCCCTTAGATATAGTGCGGTAGCCCCTTCGTATTTACTTAAAGGCAATCATCGTGGGTTAAATTATAAATAACAGACATTTCGATACGACTAATTTTTGTACACTTGCTTTAACAATTACTCTAACATTATTGGAAGATAAGAAATATAAACAGTGTTGATGATTCATCAAGGCATCTTGATTCCGTAAGTTCGAAGTGTGTCCTGTTATATTGCTTTTGTTTTACAATGTTAAACATCAAATTGAAGACATATTTCTACTACTACTGTCTCTATCTACCATCTAGTCTAAATCTATTTAAAATTTATACGTTCAAGCCCTCAAGTAACATGTTATCTAATATTATTCCCAATTTCAAACATCTTGTGTAACTAATACAACATATTTGATTAATTAAATACACCACTGCAATATGCTCCATAAATGACTTCTAAAGGGAAGAAACAGCAAATCTCTCATTCCCTTTGTGTACTGATGTACTAATTGAATAGTGCGAGTGTGTTCTATGCTCAATAGTCGATGTGAACAAGCAATATTTGAATAATTCAGTTCTCTTTAAGAATAGTTACAACTATCATAGTAAGGAAACCAGAATACATGCCTAAAGGGCGTATCAACTGTGTAAGGCGCGGGTTTCTTGAGATCTGCTGCAAACGACTTTTGATATCGTTAATTAATACTATGATTTTGAGCCATTACTAACATAACCTATGAACCGTAACCTATGAAACTATGAATTATCAGAGTACCTTAAGATATACTGGAAAGACGGACGCACATTTACAGGGATAGGTACATTTTAAAACATGGTTTTAAGTATGTTTAGATACTTTTCGAAGATGCTAGATTTTTGACAAAATAATAAACAGAAGAAATTAAGGGGTCGGCACAATGAGGCATCACGTTTTAAAACAAAATATTTTCAGAACTGCATAAGCTATTTCAATGACTTAAACGGATATTTGTTACATAATAATATATATTCCAGTTTAATTTTGCTCTTGCGCTTTTACGTACAGAGGCTTCAGAAAATTAAATTTATTTCTAAAGATACTTTAAACGATAAAACAAACGCAACATTTGTAACTTAAGTATTTGATAAATGTAATGTTATTATTACTCCTTGATTGTGACAGCATCTTTGTAAACTCTCTCTAAAATCTTTCGCAACATATCTTGGAGTTTCGCGGGTTATGGCATTAATTTCGGCATGGCAGTTACACTTCAAGTGATTGAATATTTTGGCCGATTTACGTGAAGTTTAGATTTGAGATAGCCTCACAAATTAAATTTTGTAAGGATGACATTTTTGTTCATGCCAAATTTAGCATAAGCTTTGGTCTGATATTCAGTGCTTGGGAATGTTTCAAAGTTTACCTATTTGGGCTTCGTAACACAACAGGGCGATGTACAGTTTCGTTTCCTTCTATACATTTATATCCAGGCATTCAGATCGTGCTAACTTTTTTGTTTCTTGTCAGTTGCTCTACTATTTGTAGACATTCCCAAGGTATAATTTAGAGCGTTAAGCGCTGTTTGGCTGTCAGAGATGAGATATATTCTTGTTTCTAGTGTGCCATTCTTAATACTCCAAGACTTTTGATAGCTTATGTATTTCGACACATACACACCTGCTTTCTTTGCAAAATAATATAAATGCGAGAAAGAGACCCAAATGGCCATTCAGCAGTTTGTGTAGATTTTTTAAATATCTTTTTTTTACTGGATTAAAAAGAATTTTCGTTATATCTCTAAGGATAACTGATTCAACGATTAGACACGAAAGCACATTTGGGTAGATAATTGTTTTAAACAGAACATTTTGAAAAAATACTGCGTATGAAAAAGGCATTCCTTCATCTGTCCGTAAAATGCTTTCCGAGAACTGATCAATTAAAATTTATATGACCTATAGTTAAAAAGAGGCACATTTTCTTGTATAAATTACTGAATCTTCATAAGAGTACAACGTAAATCATTCAAATTTTAATGAGCGGTTTATAGATGATGAAGGATAAGAGCACTTTTTTTATTGCTCCGTTTTCAAGATATTCACCGTTAAAGTGGAGTGTCAATAGGTTTGAGTTCTTAACGTTTGAAATGTAAATTTCCTTTAAAATATAAATGTCAGTTTGTTTTCCGATCATATTACTTCCTTAACTTTACAAGTAAATTAAGATTCTCTAAATGCTAATATTGAGTACTTTGTAGTATCAGAGACAACCCGAGACGCGCAAGTACGTGCTAAAATTTAATCCGCAGTATTGAATTGGTCGATTGTAATGGAAGGTGAAAGTAGATGGCGCAAGAAGCAAACGCCCGCGAAAATTCAAAACCCCTCTTTTTATTATTTTATTGATATTATTTATAAGCTTTATTTCTATAGCAGTTGGTGATCGTTTGTGGACCAGAAGTAGTCGATTAGTTGTTTTTAAATACTTCTATTCGCTGGAAGTTAAAAACTAACCGAGTGACTATCTCTGATGATCCACAAACGATCACCAACTGCTGCAGAAACAAAGCTATTTTAAAGTTAGAATACAAAATTAGATGTCAATTAATTTTTATGTTAAACTAATCAAAAGGTTAATTGTAACCTTGTTGAACCACTTAACATAAGATTTAAAAGAAATATGTTTTTGTATTGAATAATTAACATAACACTCAAAACACAAGTAGGTAGATAATAATATTTTGTACAAAATTTATTAAAATCAGAAAAATACAAAAAAGCAAATTTAGGACATTTTGTCAATATATTACAGAAAATATCAAGAAAGCATGATAGTTATTTATGCAACAAGACCGGAAAGTGATCCTTAACAGGGCGAGCTGGCAATTTCCATTGCAAACGCCCTGGCGAGCCCAGTAAAGTCACTTTCTGGGTGTGTTGTGTACAATATTTTTTCTGCAATGGTTCCTGCTAGTCTCAAAAAACTTTTTTAACTTTAATAAAATATAAAATCAACTCACAGACATCAGACACTTACTTTCAATGAAGACTGGAATAATCATTTTTAATTGTTATCGGATACTTTTTGTCAACAGAAAATGACATAAGGAATCAGTAAAGACTTTACAAATCCTTATGTCACTTTGCCGGGCTAGACCTGTAGATATGTATTTTCCACTCAAAAAATTGGTCACAGTTAAATTTCTAGAAGGTTGCAGAAAAAGAATATTATTTAATGATTATAATTAAATTTAAAATATTTATTAGGTTTGACTTGCAGAGAGTACCTTAAAATGTTATTAAGTGCTAGATAAAAAAAATCATGTATTGTTTGGCACGCAACGTGGCTCTATAAAAATTAAGGTTCTAATTATGCGAAAGAATCTTCAGTTTTCTCTTTGTCTCACGAGCACCATTTTTTTATGATTCTTTTATTCATTTTGCCTCACGAGCATCTTTTTTATTTTGCTTCTGTGCCTCATTGTGCCTCTTACACCACCAAGGAATCCCAAATCTAACAATTCCCCGGTCGTTTTCGAACAGTGACATTCTGATCTGATACAGAAGTGCTGGAAATCTCCTCCAAAAATTCACTAGCTGCCTTCACTATGCTAGGAAATTCCTCCGCCAACTCATAAGGTATATTCTTTGAAGTTGAGGCCTCGCTTGAGGCTAGATCTGAAGTAAAATGAGATAGATATTAGCGACCATGTTTATTGGTTCAAATCTATATTTCTTTATTTTGAATAAATTAAATAATAGTAAAAAGTCTGCGATAATTCTACCAAGCTAATTAGTAACAACTATGGATTGATATCTAAGGACCCCTCACCACCAACATTTTGTAAAACACATATTACCTGCTTGCACTTGGTATGTTGCCAACTGACGACATGGAAAAAGTGTGGAGACTGCATTGCGGGTCAACCTATGACTACTTAGGTCGACATAACTCTCAACAGTAAAATGACGGGAGCATATCCTATAATTTTGAAGAGTTTCTTCAGTGTAATATATACCCATATTATCTTGTCAAATTTTTTACCTGTAAAGTATAAAAAATTGTGCTGTTAGAAGTGTTAATTTAGTGCAGGACTTAATTTACCTTTCCAACCTTGAAGGAGAATAATGAAGTTTTGCCACATTGTCCTTCGAAGAACCACACACATAACACAATCTAATTCGTGACTCTGTAGCCATCTCAAACAAAAAATAACCTACAACCAATTTCAAAGTTTATTATGAGGAATGAAATAAGTAAAGGATACAGTTAGCACATTTTCTAATACTGTTGACCCTTTCTGATTAATATATAGGCAGATATAGGTTAGATATAGCGGATAAAATTATTTATAATTTTATAACTTACCAGTTATATGAAATTGTAGTCTTTAAGAAGAGAAATAGTCTTTAACACACAAATATCACAAAATACAACGAGAAATAATCAAAATCACGACAAAATAACAAACACTTCTTTCGTCAGTTCAAGTTGACAGATAAATACCACAGAAAAAGCGCGGGATAGAACAGAAATGACAGCAGTGCAAGTGCTACCCTCTGCTTTCACCTTCCATTTTATCGGACTAGGACAGCTATATTTGACTATTCTTATATTAAATAGAGATAGCGAATAAATGTTAAAATCGGACAAAATTTTCTATCCACTTGCACGTCTCGGGTTGTCTCTGGTAGTATTTCAGATTAAAATAGAGTGTTCAACAATTGACATGGGCCACTTCGAAATTTAGTCCCATGTACTCGTTGTTTTTATTTTTAGTTCTGTAAATATTTGTATTTATAATAATCATAAATGAATACTTATTTAGTATTAGTTACGGTTCGTTTATGCGGTTTACGTTCGAATACGAGCAATTATCAAATTGAGGGGGAGCAGACTGTCTAGTTTACTTAACCTTTTGAATATTCTGTTGGGAATCTAAGACAGTCTATTTTAGCAAATAAATTAGTACTTTACTGTGGTTTTCTAATGCTGGCTGTAAGTGTTTCGTGTGAGATTTATGTAGTACATTAAGTAATATAGCGTTCCAGATTAAGGGTAGACAAGAAGACGTGTATCGGCATAAGTTACAAAGATAATGGAGTAAGGAGTTGAGTGATATTTGACGAGTGAAAAAATATTGTCTTCTTTGTTAGTTATTTATTCATTACTTTACTTCAAAACACTACATCAGTATAAAGCCCATATACTGAGGTAGTTTGAAGTTAACAGAAGGTCTGTCTCACGGTTTTATAATTGCATTTAAATGTAGGGAAAAACAAAGTGGCTGCCTCTTTTAGCTTTCAAGACGAAATTAAGTAAAAAGAAATACGCTAGGTAGTTTCGGAGAAAATTCTCTATATCGTAAACAGACCTTTCAGAACGTTTATATAATTATTAAGGTTTTCTTGATATTATTACTATGCATTTGCATGTTATTATCTCCACGATAATATGATGAATTTTCTTTGACATTCCTTGCTTTACGTTTCACTAAAATTGTTACAGAGTGATATAAAACTAGGCATATGCCTATTTTTGTCTACATTATTTAACGAACAAATTTGAGGACCTTATTTTTTGGCGTATACTTCAGTTAAAATCGTGCATATTTTTACTACAATGCGACCTTCGTCTAAATTTTGATTTGAAACCAGATAATAATAGACAAAATGTGTAGAAACAAATGGTACTTACTGGACATCTTGCAAATACCCCTAACTATATACCCAGCTAGATAATAATTTTGTTGTCCCAACTTAAGCTGCGCCGAACGCAATTTTCATCTAAATAGGCTCTCAGTATTTTTAAAAAGTAATTGTTTTGTGCTTGTAATATGGACTATTAAAATATTTTTCAACACAACAATTAGAAATAGACTATGGGAGCACCAGAATTGGGGTATCCAACAGAGTCTTATTTTCTAATGAGTTCAGATATTGTTTGAATCCAGATAACCGCAGAATACGAGTTAGGCAGAGGCAAGGTGAGAGATTTGTCGAAAATTCTATGGTCAACTATATATCCTTCGATGGCTCCTCGTAATCGTTTGGGCAGGAATTAGTATAGATTTTCAAACTGAACTCATCATTTTTAAACACAGTAATGGCTAATGTGTATTTGGAAAGAATTTGGTAACCAATTGTTGTACCGATATCCGAACATGTTAGTACTGAATTTATTTTTATGGGTGATAATTTCAGGACCCGTAATTGAATTAATTGAAAATGAGTGCATCAACCGCATGCTATGGCCTGCATTACCTCCCGATTTCAACCACATCGAACACGTTTAGGATGTTTCACAAAGAAGGATTTCAGCTCGGCATATCAGAGGCAAACAACAGATGACTTACAATACTCTTTTGGAATATAAGAAGTATACCCGACGCTGTACGAATGTAGTAAAATCAAGAGTAGCCCTACTGATTATTAGTTTTTTTTGTAAGCATCGAGACTGAAAAACATTTTAAGTTAGTTTATATTTGATAATTCAGCTGTGGCGTGTTTTCGATTTTTGAGTAATTTACATTGAAAATAATCATTTATGAGAAAACCCATATGTATGTCCTCAAATACTGCGGATGAAAATAATAATAAAAAAACATGTTAAAGAGAACAGCTAGGCTAAAAACTGACATACACTTAAATATACAGGACGTTTCATTAACGTGGTACAAGCAATCAAAATCACAAAATGACACAGGTACGTTTAACATCATGTATCAAATTTGCACTTAAATTTTTGAAACAAGCATTAACAAAAATTAAAGGTGAAGAATTATTCTTTAAAATGACGAGAATTTGGTTGGGACATGTTTATTTTTTAGGATTCTGCAACAGTTTGAAATATGTGAATTTTTTGAGCGACTTAAAAATTTTAACTAGTAAAACATATACACACACACACACACACACACACACACACACACACATACACACATCCACACATGTAAAAGGTTAATGATCAAATGGCCTTTTTGATTACATTATCAGATCGTATAACATTTACGGGAAATAAAATTTATTAAACAAAGGAAATCTAAACACACCGTAAATTTTGGGAATGTCGGATACGTGACAATTTCATTAACTCTAAGTTCAGACAATCGGCCTTCAAGATAATTTAGTGGGCACTTTTAAATTTGGTCCTCAAACAAAGAATCTGAAAAAGTCTACGGGGATTTCCATTTAAAACACGAGCATTTTGTGTCGCTGGCGATAAAAGTAAAATATATATTTTTGCTGTCATCTAAACAGAGTGTTTCCTGCTAATGAATCATATTCCTTTACAATTTCATAAAATGATTTGTCTTGACGCAATAAGAAATAATAAGGAACAATTATTTTTTAATAATAATGCTTCGGTCCTATGTACTCATGGTGTACCACGTGGGACTGGAAATCTCCCCCTAAGTTTTTATTGTTGAGGACATTAAAATACGATTTGCACTGTTAGCTTTAGACGCTCACTTAGATCTAAAGTGAATTATTTTACGCTTATTACTTTCTGCTTTAACAGCGATAAAATTAAATTACCATATTTCATTTTGTACGGATAAGCTACATATTACTGTAAAAAAAAGAGTTTAATTAATTATATGCACATATTTTTAGGCTTGTGTGTATACGTGGTTATGACATAGTTTGTAAGAGTACCTTCCGTTACGGGTGTGAAGGGCAACGTGAGTAGTGATTACTGGAATTCCGATACTAAGATCTCAGACTAAGATTTCAGCTTGCGCTTGAGAGCGTACCTGACGATGTCGATCGATAGATGAACCGAAACCAACAAACTTTACCAGAGGATGGTTTCAAAAACAGCGCGGATATCCTGGTATTACTCAATCTAGGTAAATTATAAATCCCTGTCGTAGTTTAGATAAAACACCGGGATTCCGAAATATACATATACAAACCTTATAGTTGGATAACTTGACAGAAACTTCAAAGTCTAAGCCTTCTTTGAATATGAGTTTACCGACGATACCGTTTTCTTCAAAATCTTCGATAGGTGTGTAAATCTTGTACGAGTATTCGAAGTCAGTGACATTAGCATAATGCCAAATCCCTGAGAATCCTAGCAATAGAAAGTTCCAGCCCAGACGGAAATCTGCCTGAAATCAAACGAACCATTTATTTTGGTATTTTTACCTATATCTAACACTGAAATTTAATACATAAAAATATATGACCTCTATAATCAATCAATTTGCTACTAAATCTTTAACTGTTATTCTATCATGGATATTTGTTGTTTCCTTTTTTTTATTCAAAACAACTGAATACGGTTAGAAATATATATATTATACGGATTGTTTACATTTGAGCTGACAGTAAACATATCCAGTCATCATATATACAAGTCAACCTGTAAATAAGAAAGAAAGATCTACCTGATTCCAGGCAATTGTTATTTTTGTAAGAGGATATCTTAAAGTTACAAATAAGATGTATTAAATATAATGTAGCCATTTATTTAAAAATGGACCGAGTCAATGACGGTAATTAAGTTACCCCAGCTTATACAACTTGTTGCTGAAAACTCTTACATAGTAACAATTTCCTGAGGTATAAATACTAATACACATTTACTCGGAAGTTTGGAATTCTATTTGTACAAAAGCTTTTCCAATTTGCTGATGAAATACTGTGTTGACTGAAATACTTTTCTTCGGCACTTTCGTTATTACATTCATGTAGTTTGTATGTTATTGGTTAGGAAATAATAATCCCATACTGTCTAGTTAAAACATATTAAGCCAACTTCGATAAAATAAATAATAAATAGAATAGTCGTGTTCTTCAAATAAAAATAACCATTTGATTTAGAAACTTATTTTGAAATAATATCACTTTACGCTTTTCTGGTAAGGTTCTAACGACTCCTTTTCAAGGGCAGTAGAAATCTCGAGACGGTCCAACGCGTCTGGTGTCCTCTTTGAATTAATACTACTTTAACATGGCGATTTGTCAATGTACATAAAATTGGAAACTACATCCCGAGTGTAAGATTAATTCTAATCTTTTTTTTATATTATTTTACCACCACGTCGCTTCTAAAACATATACTATTGAAATTTCGTAATTTTACAACCTTTTCTTTCTTTATTTGTTAGCATCTGAAAGCTGATGTCAAGAAGATAAGCCAGTATTGCTTAAGGCGGGTAGGCAATATTGATTTATTATCCATCTGAACCTCACGTCAGAGCTACAGTAATGTCCTTGGGAGTAAATTAAACAATTTCCGACTCATCATATTCCACACGTTTTATATATATTTATATATATATATATATATATATATATATATATATATATATATATATATATATATATATATATATATATATATATATATATATATATATATATATATATATATATATATATATATATATATATATATGAATAGTGGTGAGAGGTATGAAACTTCTCATATGGTCTGAATGCTACTATCCGACTGACATCCTAGATGTCTCTGTGGCGGATAGCGACTTGCGTCACAGCAAGTACCGAGAGCGGCGACCCCTAGCCCAGGTGGACTAAACTAATGTGATTAAATATGATTTGAAGAAAACAACTACTCAGCGGGCAAATACCCCGACCTGCATTGAATTACACCTTCAAATCATGACAGATCGATAGCCAATAATTCAATGCAGGTCGGGGTATTTGCCCGCTGAGTATTTGTTTCCTTCAAATCATATGTAATCATATATATATATATATATATATATATATATATACATATATATATATATATATATATATATATATATATATATATATATATATATATATATATATATATATATATATATATATATATATATATACATACATTGTACTGATTCTGCGGTTGGCTCCTTGTGAAACATTATTAAATATTTTAAATAAACAAAGAAAATTTGCTTTTAAATGTTTCAAGTGGAAATACAATTTTGAAACATTTAAAAGCAAATTTTCTTTGTTTATTTAAAATATATACATACGTTAAATCAGCAGATTTAACTGGTCTAGGAAGAACCTCAACCTCTGCATTTCTCATGTATTCCTGAGTAATGGCTGCTGTATGTGATCACGCTTTATCTTGTTGAAAAATGAGATTGTCTCTTTCCATTATTGGAATTACGAGTGGCTCCAATATTTGATGGATATACCTTCCACGTTTACAGTCATACCAGATTGCTTCCTAAACCATATATGGGATGCAATCTGGTATGGCCATACAGCACATATCCCAATACTGGTGAGCCTTGGGGTTTGTGCTGTAAGGCGTTGCGAGTTTCGACCGTATTGATTTGAATTTTTTATCTTCATAAATTTATTGAGTTTTAATTTCTTATTTTGGTTGTAACATTTTTGTGCAATTCAATATACATTTTTAATGTTTTAAATTGAAATAGCAAAAATCAAGTTACCTATCTGCTAGATTTATGAGCTAATCATTAAGATAATATTATATAATTGAAACTAGTGCCATAAATAAACCAAACAAGTCATATGAAAAAACTGCACTTACCTCTTCTGATTTTAATTTGGCAACGATTAGAACTGTCTGCAAAAATTCTACAGGTGTGGCCAAATGAAGTTTTATATCAAAATCTGTTAAACTGTTTAGAGAAAATAGCACCTCAGTACCTAGATTTCCTGTCGGATAAGTCACCATAGCAACAAAATGGCGACTTTCTGTTGATATTTTAAAACGTAACTGATAATCCTCTTCAGGGGTGGTTACGTTAACTATCAACATACAATTTGTAATTTTTTTGAATTTTCCTTCCAAGTTTATTATCATGTTTCTGTTATCTAAATCCATATGTGTCACTCCCTTAAGATAATTATTATTTTTAAGGAACATTTTACTGATTAAAATTCCCTTATTTAACCCTCTAAAAAGGCGTTTGAGAATGAATTGTGCCTGTTAAATTGGTGGAATCTTTATCTGCATCTATTTTCCATTGACTTTCTAAGCCAATTACGAATTCTGGGTTGTACTAAAAAAAGAATAAAAATAATTAGCTAAAAGCCGCCTTATTTTAATTCGGATTATTTTCCAATCAAGATTTCAGAATAAATGCTTTACAATGAACGACACCATTTATAATTTTTAACATTTTAAATTAGTGAGAAGAGTAAAACAACGAATTTAAAAATATAAATTCGCTCCGTTATTTTTTCTGTAATATCCAATAATTGGCAGACGAGATATTCTTCATATTTGCAAGAGGAAAGCCCAACTTAAAGAAAACTTAAGCTCTATTTTCAATATACTTTTCAGTCTGCTAATTAATTATATCGATTATTACAATGCAAAGAAAAAGTGGTCGAACTGATTCTAACTTCCTCTTCTGAAAATTCCCTTTTAATTTTCATGGCTACATGATTAAGGTGGAATATTTATCTTAGATTTTGTCAAAAATGCACATTGTTGTAACTGACTCTTTGTGATAAAAATGTGTTTTCAGGGGTTCAATATATTAATTGAGCCTAAGGGATTCCTAAATATATTCGCGTACAGAGAAGTTTAAAAAAATACCGTACTGAAATCCTCGGTTGTCAATGAATTATATTGTTTTTGATAGTCAGAAATTAGCTTAAAATATAGTGTGAAATTTTATTATACGTGTTTTACATTAACAATTTCATGAATTTTTCCATGAATTTCTTCAAGGAGTTCTTCACAAAAGGATTTCGTTTTACACTAATCATGAAACTGATGAATTTCTTTGACTCTGTAGCCAATCTTCAAGTCCGATAACACAAATAAATAGTATTTTTTGAGGTTTGGTGTTAGGTTATTTAGTGAAGTATCATTTTGTTGCTATTTTATAATAACAAAAATGCAAAACTACGCCGATTGTTACATTAATAATATTGCACTCAAATAGCAAAACAAGAAACAATACTTCGAACTAACCATAACCTCACTTGTCACTTTTCACCAGTTGGTATGCCCGGAATTCATGTAAAAATTGACGAAAAATAAAACATGCTTTTTATCCATCAATAAGTTCACAAAGAAATTCATGAATTTATTTGATATCAAATTTGATACATTACACTTATCCAACTGCTTCATGAAGCGACTTCATGAATTAATTCCTGACAAAATTGTTGGTGTAAAACAGTTATTAGTTTTATTTATAATTGCCTGTATCATGAGTAGGTAGGAGCGATAGTATTGCTACAAACTGTTGTTGATTAAGTAAAAAATTGGAAAAGAAATGTCTGGACTAAAGTATTAGAACATCAGATGACTATAAAGTTCACAAGCGTCAATGAGAAAATGCACCCCTTAAAAAAGGTAGGAAATTTAAAACTCGGTGAATAATTTGATATATCAGATGTAGACCACCCTCTCTCAGGTTGTGTGGAGGCAACTAAAACTAATTTGAAATATGTGAGGCTAGAACTTCCTGCACTCATTTGAGATGTAGCAAGTTAAGTTATCGGGTATAATAATTAGCAATTTTTGTTGTTGTTATTTTTCTATTTTATGCCTCATCTAATATTTAAGTATTAAAATTTTTGTTAAAAACTATTAAGTAATTATTTTTTTATAATATAATGTTATACTTGTCTTTGATAAATTTTTTTGGAAAAGTATAGAAAATTACAATTTGCAATTTTTTTTGTTATTACCTTTCCACTGTATCCATTATTTAAATAAATTACAAAGAAGGATACCTAATTTGTTTCAACTTAGCCAAATGAAATAAAACAGAAAACACACCGTATAAATTATACAACTCCCAAATTCTTCCCCTGAGCGGGAGGGAATTACACTTTGACAAAATGTCATTTGCCAGAGCTAAGGATCAAATTCAAGAGCAGATAAATAGTGGCTAATCGAGCTTGTCAGTGTGGTCCATATGTATAGAATAACTTAATTTTAAACGTAATTATGAACTTTAAGGAATCATGACTACCCCCTGAACATTTTAAATTGCGAAAGGAGTCGGGAGGCAACTCGTTCGAGAGATTTTAATTGTCTATTCAGCAGTACACAGTTTTTTAAATTTGGGGCATTCATTACTGGGAAAATTAATTATAAAATTGCAAAATTTTGTCTTGTAATCTCAATTGAGGTATTTTTTTGCTAAATTATTGGTTTCGAAGAAAAATTGAAACTGACCTCTTGTTCTTTTTAGAGTTTTTAATACAAAATTGTACCCACCAGAAAGCTTTTTAAAGTAGACACTAAAAAATTAGTCAAAAAACCTGAAGAAATAACACCATTATCTGTGCCTTAAAAAACCTCAGGTGGCCCATCACACGCATCAGTGCATTTAATGAGATTTCTTTATTTATTCAACTTTATTATGGCTCATTCATCCAAAACTCAGAGAATATATATTCTAATTTTGATTGAGTGTGGTAATAAAACAAGAATTCAAAAGTAGGTTTGTGAAATGTTTGATAAATAAATACCATGGGCAGCATCACAGTCTACAGCCAGTAAAATAGAAAACGAATTTCGTGAAACTGGACATGCAAGAAACATTCAAAAACAAGGTAGAACTCCTCGATTTGATCAGGAAAAACAATTAGATACACTGGTAGAGATTGAGGAAAATCCGCATTTGGTGACAAAAAGATGGAACTTCACCGCATTATTCACTTAGAATGAGAAATTATTTAAACGAAGTTTTCCCTAACAAGTGGATTGGAAGACGTGGAACTATTGAATGGCCACCTCGGTCTTCCGATTTGACCCCTCTTGATTACTTTATATGGAGTTATTTAAAATCAAAAGTATATGTTTATCGACCAGACAATATTGAATATTTAAAAAATAGGATAGCCGAAGAAATTTACAAAATAATCTTTGAGGTCATACAAAATGTCATCCGAGAATTCAAAGATTGCCTTGCGCCTTCTGCGCTTCATTTTATTTAAAGGCTTGAGGTGGGTTCAATTTTGTATTCAAAACTTCAATTTAATTTTTCTTCAAAATCAATAATTTAGCAAAAAAATACCTCAACTGAGTTTACAAGACATTCACAAAATTTAATATTTTCAATATTAATGTTCTTAGTAATTAATGCCCAAAACTTAAAAAATTTTAAACTGCTAAATAGAGAATCAAAATCTCTGTCGAACGAGGTGCCGCACGACCCCCTTCCTAATATCAAATTTTCGATCTATTTCAAGGTTTTTCCTAAAAGTTCATAATTACCCTTAAAAAGAATTTAATCCATACATATGGACCGCACTGTATAATGTGCTCTAACCAATTGAAATTTTGTCGAGGATCGTGCAACTGTACATACAACGAAAAAGATAATTTAGAATAAATATCAAAAGAATTGTTTTAATCGAGGGATATTTCAGTTTCTAATTAACTTACCATTAGATGTAGAATTGACTTAAAATCGGTTTCGTTTTGTCTGTGGCTAATGGTTGTGTTTATGTTTGGAATACGATCCACGGAACTATCTATTGAACAGCTATATTTGCAGGTGAAATATGACCCAATTGCTGTATAGTCTCCAAATATATCTATCGCAACTCGTTGACTCTTGTCCCAAGTCATCGCTCCATTTAGCCTGTATTTATTATTCAAATGTTCAAATCTGAAATAGTTAATGAATTAGCTAGGAATTTATTAGTGTTGCGCTTTATAACACTTAAGCTTAAACTATTTTACAAATATATTTATACTATGTAACACTGAAGTTGAAACACCCAGTAACACATAAAGAATTCGCGAGTGTCTAAGATGCATGGAGCATTAACTCAATATTCATCATAATGAAATTTTAATTATTTGATGTTATTTTTAAGCTTAATTATTTTCTATGTCACGTGGTAAATTTACCAAATGTATTTAGGTTTTAGATTTAAAATAAGTAGGCAGGAATCATGGGTGAGGGCCCGCACAAAGGATTCAAACCATGGACACGTGTTTCGGACTTATGGTCCTCATCGACACGGTGCTGCTACGTTGAAAGGATGGGCACAACTTAGGACAACGACACTATTTATACTTACATTCCACGCAGATTCATCATTTTCCAGTTGTCAAACGGTGTATTAAGTTTCGATGAAAATTCCAAATACAACTTCTCTTCATATTCATAAAAAGCATCAAGATCAATTGCAAATGTTTTATCATCGTCCCAAGAAATACTAGCAAGAGTGTCAACGTGCCCTCCTACGAAAATTATGACAGTAAACAGAAGTATTTGATCAACAAAAAAAAAATACTTACTTTCAAGTAAAAATTTATATTCTCCTATTACAGTTCTAGTTGGGTAACTAAGAATAAAATTTGCAACGTAATTGAAATTAGCGATCTTGGTATAATTTGCAGAAATCATTAACTTTTGATTTGGATCTCTATTCGCGTCCCAGTTAATTTCAAATCCTAATGCCTTATGCGCCTCTTGATTGTAGATCCAAATAGAGAAATCAATATCTCTAAGCCTTAAATAAAACGGAATTAATGTGGATAATTGAAAGTAAATTTCGAAACTGAGAACATTTATTATGCAGAGCATTATTGAATTGAATTGTGCATTTTTATTTAATTAATTATAACTACACCATATAAATTAGACAACCATAAGTCCAGGGACAAAAGCTGCGAGAATGGAGGTATACTATAGAAAACGTGGCCCACGATCTTTCCCTACGATATGCATGAGCAAACCTAGCCAACTCTGACATCATTGTAGAAGAAAAGAAATTTTGCGCTTAAAAAATTAATAAGAACTTTTAGGAAATTAATTAAACATCTCAATATCAAATACTGCTTAACAGATTTTGGCATTCTAGTTAAATTACTTTTCTAGTGCTCGAAATTACATTAATTTAAACCAAATTTAAAGTAAGTCGTTATGTAAATCAGAAGAAAACAAAAAAAAATTACGTCGTGTAATTACATTACCATTTATTTTAAAATAAATTGAATTTTCTTTATAAATCTTACATAAAGTGATAACTGATTTATCGAGCAGACCTTCATTTTCACTAGCACATCACTTTTACGTTTGAGAGTTGCGAAAGATAAACAAAGTTTCAGCTGGAAAGAACTTAATTACAGACAGTAGATGATAACATTGACAAAACATTTCTACTTGATAAAAATGTTGACAAACTAACTCACTTCATTTTATGCTTACTACTTTCATGATTTTTATTACATATTTTCAATATATTAAACGAATTAAATTAAATTGGTTATTACTAAAATATACGTCCGGTTATAATATAATCACTTGACTTCGTCAACTAGGTATAAATATAAAGTAATATAGACAGTATTCTCATCGAAGAACATATTTCGTACTTATACAGGGTGGTCCGAAGTTTACCTGACAAACTTCGACACGTGATAGAAGGACTTAAAATAAGCCGAAAAGTTCCTATCAACTTACATCCTTAGGGGATTGCTAACAAAGATACAGGATGTTAAAGTTTTGTGAAAAACAAACAATTTTTTTAATAACTCTAGAATTACGAAAGCTATCGACTTGAAGTTTTAGGGGAGGTGATGATTTTTAAGTCTCTATTGTTTCATAAAATCGTATCTTTGTACTGCCTCCAGTGGCGCCGCCAGAGGGTGGGGGAGATGAATTTTTCACCGAAACTATGTTACGCCACTGTTTTGTGCAGTTGATTTTGAGATTGTTCGATTCAGTGTTCAATTTGGAAGAAAGAAGGTATCTTTTAGTTTTTTCGTACAACACTTACTTTTCGAGTAAAATAGTAAAAAACATTTTCATGACTAAACTTTATTGAAAGTTTATCATTTATTTCATAAATTACAGAATTTATGTAAAAACTAAGAACATATATAAAACTCATTACCAAACAGTGAAACACAGGAAATTAAAGAAGTTGCTCAAATTGAAGCCCATTCACTTTAATACATTTGTGACACCTCTGAATTGTGGAATTGACAGCGGCGGATATTTGATGATGATTTTCCCTCATCTCGTTGCAAGCTTGTTGGATACGCTCAAGTAGCTGATCTCGCGTTGTCACCGGTGTAGCATAAACTTTTCTTTTAAATAACCCCACATATAAAAGTCTAAAGGCATGAGGTCAGGTGATCTTGGTGGCCAGGCCACCGGACCTCTTACAATATTCTCCTGGGCATTATAATTGTTTCCCACACGACCTATCCATCTCTCAGGATAATTAGCGTCCAACCATTCGCGCACCACCCGTCCAAAATGCGCCGGTGCTCCATCCAACTGTATCCAACTTTCATTTCGTACATCAAGGGGAACATCTCCCATTATTTCGAGAAGGTCATGAGTGAGGAAATCCCGAAACAATTCTGCATTTAGCCTAGGCGGCAAGAAGTGTGGGCCACAAATGTTGTTGCCAATAATACCCAACCAAACATTTACACTAAATTCATTTTAAAATGATCGAAGGCGGGTTTGGTGAGGATTTGCGTGGGCCCAAACATGCATATTATGGTGATTCACTACTCCAGCTCTGGTAAACGTCGCCTCATCGGTCCATAATATTTTTCTTAAGAATTCGGGATTCCCCCTTACAGAGTTAATTAGCCAACGACAAAAATTTAAACGCTTCTCTGTATCACCGGGATGTAAATTTTATACGGGATATAAATGATAAGCTTTTCTGTGGTCTCGATGTAATACTCGTAGCACTTTAGACTTGGATGTTCCTAATTGTTGTGCTGCCCTGCGAGAACTTAAACTTGAATTTTCGCCAAAAACTCTAAGAATTCTTCCGTTTCCATTTCTTCCAATATTTCTTCGATCTTCATTTCTATTTTGTCGGTTATCTCGCAATCCCCTTTCGCAAAAATTGCGATGGGTGTCTGTAAAAACTTGAACATTTGGTCGTCTCCTATTTGGATACCTCCTTCGGTATTCTCGAACTGCCTGTTGAGCATTGCCATCACAGAACCCATAAATAAAATTAATATCAGCATACTCTTCATTGCTGAACAATCTTGGCATCTTGTAGCTTGGTACACAACACTAACACTAGTTTTGACAGGTCAAGCATTGACTGACAACACTGTTTCATTGTTTACCAAAGGCAACTAGGATTATTAATTTTATCATTAATGTAGGAAAGGTTTTACTGTTTTAGTAGAGAAAGCAGAAATAGCCGTTTTACTCGAAAAGTAAGCGTTGTACGAAAAAACTAAGAGATACCTTCTTTCTTCCAAATTGAACACTGAATCGAACAATCTCAAAATCAACTGCACAAAACAGCGGCGTAACATAGTTTCGGCGAAAAATTCATCTCCCCACCCTCTGGCGGCGCCACTGGAGGCAGTACAAAGATAAGATTTTATGAAACAATAGAGACTTAAAAATCATCACCGCCCCTAAAACTTCAAGTCGATAGCTTTCGTAATTTTAGAGTTATTAAAAAAATTGTTTGTTTTTCACAAAACTTTAACATCCTGTATCTTTGTTAGCAATCCCCTAAGGATGTAAGTTGATAGGAACTTTTCGGCTTATTTTAAGTCCCTCTATCACGTGTCGAAGTTTGTCAGGTAAACTTCGGACCACCCTGTATATGAAGTACATAAGTACATTTATAACTATAGTGTGCATTTATAAATAAGCGGCTTTAGAAATAATATTTTCAACTATTTAAAATACTTCCAATGGTAGTGATGTTATCAAATTACAGATTTAAAAAATTTGGATATTGGATATCATTTATTTGGTGTCAGTCTCTGAAAAGGTTATGGTTGATATTTTAATACTTTTATAAATTTAGCGTGCGTGTTAGGAATGTGTAAAAAGGAAAATTATAAATATTCTAATTTCTGGCGGAGTCGCCAGGGATTATCAAATTATTGGATATTCAGAAATTGTGAAAATTGATATTAAAATGAGAACACGTGGCGCCTATTTTACACTTAACGACAGCATTTGCCTAATAGGTTTCCTAAAAAATAGATATCACTGAAATTTAAAAAACGTTGACCAGTACACAATCTTAATTCCAAAAAGTATAAAATTTATAAAATTATCGAGTAATTCTTTGATTGAAGATGTTAAAAAACATATTCTAGATTTTAAGTTGCCGAAATAGTTGAACATACTGTGTACCTATAAGTATACCTGAATCATATGTACCAGTGTAAAAGTATGAAACAAAATAATATAACACAAGATTTGCAGCTAATTTTGGAAAATATTTGTATCTATCTAGAAAAATACTTAAATACCTTGTATTTTGAGACAGTCTTTAGATATTTGGGTATCGTTAGATACTTCTGAAGTGTATCAATACTAGGTTCTGATTTCCTTATCACCAACAACACGAAGAAAAAAGTTGTTATATTATAAAGTGGGAGTCTAAAAATCTGACAAAATAATTTATTCCAATACCGAGCTCGGTAGCGCAGTGGGCTAGGCTGTCTGCTGACTATCATGTTCAAATCCCGGCTTCGGACCTTACAAGGTCGAAGGGTTGTATATCCGCGTGTAACCCCCGCCTGTACAACTTCGGTTTTGAAATTGGGGATTGTCTAATTTCTGTGGTGTTTATATTATGTTTATTAATGAGAAATAATAAAATAATAAAATTAGAGCACTATACCAACCCTTTAAAATTTACTCAGTTCAAGAAAAAATATCATACAACTTCGTCCAAAAACAGCACAACTATATGTTAAATATGTTGCTAACTGCAACAATAAATAAGTGTAAAATATAAAAATACTTACTGATCAATTCGTAGCTCTGCGTGAATCTTTTTTAAAATCTCCATCATAAAATGAACTTAAGAACTGGTATAATTTGGTTTTGTACTTAATTTTGGCTTGAGTTTTTGTTTCTTCGGGAGATACTATTTGGTGGTGCAAGAGCAACTGATAATCATTACTATCATGCAATCCCTAAAAATAATATATAAAAAATTAACTAATCGTATTAGTGATATTCAAATGTAATTTAGTTCCTGATTTTTTTTTTATTTGTTATACATTGCTGAGTCATTCCCTCTAATACTCGTTTTATAATCCTTTCAAAGCTTGTGGATGTATTGTATATAGCGGAGTAAATAATTCCATTACCGAGATATTACCTATCAATAATTAATAGTTATCACATTTCGATATAACCTGCTAAATTGACTTATTTGGATTTAAAATAAAAAAAATTTAGTCTGAAATTATTTTGACTTATACAACTAAGCAGATTAATTTGTTTATAATTTGTAATTGCTACGAAACAAGTTAAGTTTTAAATACTGACAATTCAACAGCTTTCATTTTAATGCATTGGAAAACTTCTATCTGAAATTTCCTGGTTAGTTACATTGGCGTAGAAACCAATATTCAGTTTTAATGGTTCTAATTAAGTGAGTTATTTTCAACACATAGTTAAAATTTGATCATTAATGAGGTGGTTTATAAACACATTGTTCATTTTATCGGATTATTTATATGCACTTATATCGGCTCGTTAGGTTATACCTAACGCACAAATAAACTTTACGTTTACCAACTGAAGTTCCTAAACTGCAGTATATATCTCTCACAGAAATTGTAAACAATTTCTTAATATTTCCCTAAAAAGTACAGCCTCTGGTGTTCATGGCGTTTAGTTCTTTTGATTTTGCAAGAAACTTAAGCAATTTTATTTGGAAAGAATGCGAAACATATTTCTGAATTTCTTTAAAGATAACTACATAGAAAATACTATATATTATCAAAAATGTGTCGTTTCTGATATAAGCAATATTTTTTTGTTAACTGACACTTTGACACTTATGTGTACTTATTTGTATATTTAAAATTTAATGTTGTGGAAAATTCGACAAGATATAATAGAAACAAGCTGCTTACTATTGCCTATTAATTAAGTTTCATAACTCTTTAAGTCTAACAGCAAAGTTAGAAGGGAATTTATTGTTAAGTTTAAGCTGATAGATACCTATATCCAATATTAAAGCACTTTTGTGTTGGAATAACATGTTTTAAAAATTTTTACATTTTTTGACTACGTATTATGCAATTCTAGAAAAAAATAATTAATTATTGAATATTACCTAAGCATCCTTTCAAACGTCTATATGATAACAATAAACTATATACCTACAATATATTGTTATCGTTATCATATTAAGCTTACGTAATGTACAAATAATTAATTTATTTTATCTATTTTTATTTTCAAAACGAAATTAAAACTAAACGACGATGAAAACAATAAAGTTTTGGAAATCTAGTATCTGAGATATCATTTAAAATAATCAAGTTGTACATATCAAGAATATACAGTTAAATATAAAATATATTAATATGACTCTCAGTGTCTTGTGATATTAAAATTTTCTTTAAATTCACACGCTGTTTAACAGTAAATATTAAAACGGAAAATTCAGGAAAGAACAAATGAAAATGAGCTCTAAGGTGTTTTTCAGCAATATGCTTGAAATACAGACAGTTTTTAAATCACACATGACTAAATTTTAATTAAAAAGTATTTTCTAAAATTCACCGCGAGACTATTACTTTAATATGCGTAGCTAGGCTACAAATATTGAACAAACTTATTTTTCATCCGCTTTTTGGATACTCGGGTTTATAAACAAAGCCTCAAATCCCAAATGTCTCAATTTAAACAGCTTTATACAAATATTATTAATTTTGATGCTTCTGTAAATACTAACTTTGGCAAATAATGAATAAAATTATTTACCGGTATATTACAGATGCAAACATGTACGGGTACTTTTACGAGGGGACGTCATTTTTTATGATCATCTGTGAATATTATATAAAACATTTTTTGCCAGAAAACAACAGATTCTTTCCACAGATTTGACGTGTATGTTGTATTCGGATCATGAGTTTGATTAAAATAAACCCGTTTTAAAATTTATGCAAATCCGGATATATTTTGGAATTGAAACTCTTTGAATAATGAAAAGTTTCCAAGTAGGCATTGGATTTCATAACATGGGTAATTTTTAATATTTGGGTGCAATATGAAGTAAATATTTTTCATTATAACGAAATTATTTGAAAAAATTCAAAATAATTTTTTCCTGATTTTTGGGTGACAATTACTAATTTTTTTCAAATAGTAGCCCTATTTTTTCCTTCCCTATAGGAATCGTCATAACTGAAGCCTTAAATTGGTGTAAATATAACAGATTTCATTATAAATGAGTTTTGGCAAGTTTCTAAAGCTCTAAAATAATTTGCAAATTAACTAAGTTGCCTTTGGAAATAAATGAGAATAACATAATATTATTTGAACTGTCAGATTTTAAATAACTAATTGATTGTTGCTCCTTTACGTTTACTGTTTCAATATCCATTAGAAATATACACACAAAATGAAAAAGTCTACATGTTGTTAATTTACGTCGAATTCCGGAACAATTCCAGAGCTGCTGAAATAAGCTACGGACAATGTTTTCCAAAAAGAAGATACCCGCCACAAAATTGTTTCATAATACTAGAAGATCAATTTAGAACAATTGACCCAGTAAATGATGAAAATGATGGAGTAATTATAAACGAGACGACTGAAGTAAATATATTAGCCCTTGTTGAAATAGGGCTCTATCCCTCTGGAAAATTGGTGATGTGTTAAATAGTTACCACGAATCTGCAAGAAGGATTTTAAAGAAACACAATTACAAAAACTTTAAGATATCAAATAAGTCAACATTTATATGGAAACGATTTTGAAAGAAGAGCGATATTTTGTGACTGGGCTATAACTAACATTAGAAGAAATCATGATTTTGCCAGGCAAATACTATTTTCTGATTTAGAGAAGGAAACCAGCAAGACAGAGTTGTTTTAAGTTTGGTTGGACATGTTTGGTAATGTGTTGCTGCCTCCAATAATTTTTTATGGACAGTTGCCTTCCGAAAGACATCTGGAATTTCTTACTAATATTAACAATGATTTTATAAATCAATTGCCAAAAGAGGCCAGAGTTAAACTGTTTTTTCAGCAGGATGGGGCCCCACCTCATAATGCCCGAATAGTCACCAACTATTTAGATGTGAATTTCGAGAATCAATCGATTGGTGCAAATGGACCGGTCAGGTGGCCTCCCAAGTCACCTGATTAACACCAATCGACTTCCATATTTTGGGTTTTCTAAGACATAGAGCCTACATTGTACAGTCAGCCACTCGGAAAGGACTAGAAGCACGAGTCAGACGAACTATAAATGAAATAACTCCACAACAGTCATGTAATTGATTGAGGGAATTCGTTAGAAGAATTAATTTATGCAGAAATGAGGCGGGGCGTCATTTAGACCATTTAATATAAATTCAAGGTATTTTTTTTTATAATTACATTAAAAAAGATAAAAAAACGAAACATTACATTTTTTATAAATTTTTCCAGGGAAACCTTCTCTATCTTTGTATTAGTTTACAGTTATTGCCTAGGCCCAAATTACATATTTATCTTTTTTCAAAATCGTTCTCATGAATATAAATGTTGATTTAGTTGATATTTAAAGTTTTTGTGATTATATTTGTTTGTGATTTCTTTTTATGAATAAATTCTCATTTATTTCCAAAGGCAACTTTGGTTGTTTGAAAATTATTTTAATGCTTCAGTTTAAAATTTTTCATACGAGACCAAAAATTTTAAATTTCCCACAATTCGTTTATAATGAAATCCATTATAGTTGCACCAATTTAAAGCTTAAATTATGACTGTTCCTATAGGGAAGGAAAAATAGGGGTTACTATTTAAAAAAAAATTAGTAACTGTCGCCCAAAAGTCAGGAAAAAATTGTTTCGGATTTTTTCAAATAATTTCATTATAATGAAAAACATTCGCTTCATATTGCACCTAAATATCAAAAATGAACTATATTATGATATCCAATGCCTACTTGGAAAATTTTCATTACACAAAGTTTCAATTATTAATATTGAATTTCATAAAGAACTTAAATAAGTCCGCCATATTTGAGGGTAATATAAAAAATTTTGATTTATTATATAGAAAATTTCATACATAATCAATTACATTACATTGTTCCATTTAGAAATACCATTAATACCACCTTCAGTGAAACCCGAAGTGGTATTAATAAAATAAGCCCATTTACTTCTCATACGTGCTTTAAGTTTGAAAATTTTATTCCAATTTTTGAAACATGGCGGGCTGATACATGATCTCGTTGATACCCGGTATATGGGACCCAGAGCTCACATCGTTCTGTAACTGCTACGTCCAGTGAATGCACAAATACGTACAACTTCGTCGCTTTTAAATGACTGGAGGGCGTTGATATCCATGTCTGCTTTCAGTAACGGAGCAAGCTTATCATTGAAACAGGTTAGCTCGGAGTATTAAAGTGATATTTTATTACCATTAAGCTATCCTGTTTCAATAATAAGCTTAGTCCCACATTGCCACAAGTAACACATGGATATCAGCATCCTCCAATCATTTAAAAGAGACCAAGCTGTACTTAGGACGTAGCTAAGGCCTATATTTTAGTACCTGCTACGACCAGTGGATGTACATGTACGTAAATCCAATACTGGTCCAAGCTTGCAATATCGCGACGTCCTCTGGATATCTATTGTACAAAACAAGTATATTCCTTTTATCTCTATTAGGGTCTGGTATTTTCACTTCCTGATGAAGTACTAGTTGTATAAAATTTTAAAACTGCATATGAGCATCTCATATTTATCGGAAGTTTGTTAGGAAGCTGTATCTGTGCTGTTTGAGACATATACCGGGTATCAACGGAATTATTAGACAAGCCATAGTTTTCAGAGTTTTCAAGATACAAGTCTTAAACTTGGCAAGGGTAATATATACCAAAATGGTAAATTTTTCATTATTTGACATTTTTACATCACGGTTTCTCCGGAAATGACCCCAACTTTGAAATTTTAAGTGGAACACCCTGGATATTCTTACACTTTTGGATTCCGCAGACGATTTTAAGTACGATTGCATAGTTTAAAAAAACGGTCTACTTGATTTTTTAGGGCTATTTTTATTTTTGCATCTAGAGTACAGTGAATACACTCATATCAATCAAATGGATCAAAACGGTAAGAAAAAAATGTAAACGTGAGATTTTTCGAATCGGTTTAGTAGCTACGAACAATCAAAATTTCCGAAATCACTAACTTGTAATTGTCAACTTTTTCAAATGGCAACATCTTTTTAAACACCCAGTATTAAATACTCATTTTCACGACAAATCCATTGATACCTTCATAAATCACAAATCGGTTTGATATTAACTCAAATACCAAGTTCTTTGGTGGATAATAATTAATAATCGAGAAAATACGCTTATCAAGTAAGCATGCCGTGAAAATTGAATAAAACTAGATTCAAAATATTCATTTTGTCAACAAAACAATGCTGCAAATTAAGTTATTAAGTAAGTATTACTTAATAAGCGTATTTTCTCGATATTTTAATTATTATCCACCAAAGAACTTGTGTATTTGGGTTAATATCAAACTGATTTTCGATTTGAAGGTATCAATGGATTTCTCGTGAAGATTATTATTTAACTACTGGGTGCCTAAAAGATGTTGCTATTTGAAAAAGTTGACATAATTACAAATTAGTGATTACGGAAATTTTGGTTGGTCGTAACTACTAAACCAAATCTCACGATTATATTTTTCTCTTATTGTTTTGGTCCACTTGATTGATTTGAATGAATTCACTGTACTCTAGATGCAAAAAATAAAATTAGCCCTAAAAAATCAAGTAGTCTCAAAATTTTTTTTAAAACTATGCAATCGTGCTTAAAATCGTCTCCGGAATCCAAAAATGTAAGAATATACAGGGCATTCCACTTAAAATTTCAATGATGGGGTCATTTCCGGGGAAACCGAAAGTGATGGAAAAGTCAATGAAAAATTTGCTGTTTCTTGTATATATTACCCCTGTCAAGTTTAAGACTTACATCTTGAAAACTCTGGAGACTATGGCTTGTCTAATGATTCCTTTGACACCGGGTATACGTATTAAGAACGATACGAAATATGTAATTAGAAAATTTAAGAAAATATTAATTCATATAAATGGCATTTACGTTGTAAATAGTGACAGAAAAAATACAGCGAAAAATAAAACACCAGTTAATATATTTTTACTTAGGAAGCTCTGTTGTAATCAGAGTAGGGTGTGTGCTGAGAGTAGTAGAGATCAATTTTCAGGATATTGGATTTAACTTTGTAAAAACAATTGAAATTAGATCGTTTAGCAGGAAACAAATCAAAGGAGCAGGACGAGGTGCATTGGAATAGCGCGGAAACGGTCCCACTGTGAGCTTCTGTCACAGTTCAGACAGCTGAATAATGAGAAAATGTCAGCTGTAATTAATACCAAACACGTGACGGTTGATTGCCTAACTCGGTCGACGAGTTAAGTTTACTTACCTTGAGATCCAGATTCAATACGTCATTGTCACGGTAAAATTGCAGGTCAATGTTGACATCCTTAAAACTAGGGGACTTTAAGAACAATTTGATGTGGTGACTTGACGAAAGAGCAGCGCTCTTGTCCTGGTAGAAGCCCACCGCTGTCATGCTGTGGCCGCTGAACCACGTTCCTCTTACCTCTATCTACAAATGCAAATTCCTGTATGTCCGTATATATTACACAAACAGTAACATTTTCATGATTTTACATAAATTGCACTAGTCAGCAGATTAAAAATAAGTCAAATGACAAAAGTTTTAAACGTTGTCACTATTTAAGACTTGTTGAAAAATTTCAGTTTGCAACAATGTTATTAAAAAAATAAATGGACCAAAACCGCTTAATTTTGATGTTACATGTTCCGGATTCTTTGCTAGTAGACGAAACCGAACATTTTTTCAATTTTTTGTACTTATTTTTTTCTATTTTTTTTTTCTTGGGTGTTAGTCCTATATGAATATTTATTCTAAGCTTGAAAATCTAAAAGATAGAGTGATGATTTATCATGTGTTACTAAGATCTAAGAAAAAAAAAGAAAGAAAATATGCCACAAACAACATTCAGATAATATTTGCATCCAAGTTTTAAATATTTTTCGGAGAAATATAGTTAAAATAAATCCAACAATAGATTATAAACTTTTAAAACATTAGAGTTTGCAAGAGCATCGACTAGAATTTTTTTTGATAAATATAATTTGTTATTATAATGTTGTTAAAAAAAATTATAATTTTTTTCTGTACGGTATTTTTCAGGAACGTTAATAAATAACAAATTTGACCGTAAATAGGCTGGCAAAGAACATTTAAAGATAAAAGGCGATTTATTTCCTAAGAATTCACCAGTAAATTATAACGTAAAAACCGTATCTTTTGTATGTATTCTTTGACCTCAGAAATTTTCATTTTGTGTCTAATTATAATTAAACAATTATTAACCACCAAATACTAGTAATTTATTTTCTTCCATCAACTAATTAATTTGATATGACAATAACAGATCCCACGCCAGTTTCTTTGAATAAGTAACAAATTTGACCATTTCTGTATTGATATTTTTAAATGTACTTTGTTATAGCTGCGTATTCAGGTGCAATGAAATAACCATTAAAAATGTTAAATAGGCTACCACAAAATTGATTTTCTTGGTTTAACTCTAAGCGGATTACTTTTAAGCTGTGTTTAGGCCTACGTAGACTTAAAATTGAGGGATATATGATAAAATTAAAAACAGGTTTGAAAATAAATATGAAATGACAAAATCAGAAGAGTTCAACACCAAAATAAAACATAAAAGTCTGTTAGAATTACTAACTTCAATGAATTTCGGTCGGATGTAAATAAGAAAAAAAATATTTGAACAATTTCTTAAAACTTTGTTAAAACTGGCGAAGGCGCTAATGTTAATTCAATTTTATGTAGTCTGTGGGTCCATACACGATTATACAGGATAAAGACTCGTCTCAAAATCACAATACAAAGAGTATTCATCGAACTATATGCTCATTTAACACAATTAATTTACTGAAGTGTGAGTAGACCAACAAGGTACTTAAACCAAGAGACTGAGAAAGGACTGCTAATTTTAAATGCAATAAATTGATATTATTCCACAGTGTAGATGCTAACGTAGTGTGACTTTATAGGAAACATTCTCTGTGTAATAAAGAGTTTTCCTATGCACCGATTGTAAGCATATTTGACTCTCAAAAAGTTCTACCAATACAGAATCACAGTAACATACCATATAATCCTTGGGGTGTTTCTCTTCTACTTCCACTTTTAAAATCATAGGGGTAAAAGACGGTATCGTAACATTAATATGCGTTTTAATTTGTTCTAGTGTTGACCGTGGGTGTGACCAGAAAACTGTGATGGAAACTTCTTTGTTGTTTCCATACTTAACGAGAACTGCCATGTTCACATCATGACGAAAACTCTCACAGATGAATTCTCCCTTTAAAGCTAAATTACTAGACTTTCTGCTAACGGCGGCAAGAACTTTCAACGTACGTTTATTGTCACTGAACGATTTATATGAAAATATCAAATCAAACTGTAAATTCTGGAAGTCCGCCTCTGGATGGTTAGCAGGGAGGGGATTTTGATTTAGTTTTACAGTAAGGTCCATATGTCCACCGCTTCTCTACAAAAAAGTGGATTTTTAATGGAAAATATACGTTAATTTTCATAGAAAATGACTTACCTGTAACGTGGCATTTGAAATAAAATTAAAATTCGGGTAGGCTGTGGAGTTGAGATTGCAAAATCCAAAAATGACGAAAATATTTTTACGGGATCTGTTTGCAACTCCAAATTTTAAAGCTACTCTTTGTTCTTTGGTATGAAGGAATTTGTAGTCATTGTATAAATTCGCCTCAAATGACGATTCACTTTTTGATATATATCCAAACAATCTTGAGTGTAATCTTTTAGTTTCAAATTTCAAGTCTACTGTGTATTGGGATACGCCCTTTTTGCTCATCCAATCTACAGACCCTAAAATGTAATACAGGAAAATAACATTTCAGATCTTTCTTTAACAGGACGCGCAATCACTAATCACTAAAGTTTCTTTTCAAGATTTACTAGAATAAAAATGCTTCTAGCCGTACAAAGCACTATAGCGTTTTATCCTTTTGGTTATGGTTGAGTACTTCATAGTAGTAGGAATCCACAGGCAGTAGGCACTACTGTTTGTAGATTTTTAGATATGTGAGGAAACATGTCGTTTTAGCTTTTCTCGTATATTCTATACATGAAAAATTTAACTGAATTGAAATAATTCTTTTTACGCCATTGTGTACATAAGCTATAACCTTAGAAATGTGCGGAATTAAAAATTCGTTTGAAAGTAAAAAAGAATTTCAGCGCTTAATTAAAACTTAAATTTTTATACAGATATTTTCATTTAAATCTCTAAAAAGTTGTTAATTAATAAAATCTAAAGCTCGAAAGCATCATTCCTTAATTAATTAAATAAGGAAAATGCATCTTGTTGGAACCGTGGCCACTTTTTTTATGCCTGCAAAATTGAAATCCCTGAAGAAGCCAAAGTTATTTGCAGTTTTATGTAATTTCTAGTTCTGAGGTATTATCTTTGTTTTGTTTGTATAAAATACATATTTTAATATGCGAATATCACCTTCCTACAACATGATGTCTATCCTCATGTGGAAATTAGACTGCAATACGAAGTATTCGTCCTAATTTAGTTAAAACATCATAAAATCAAACATAAATATAAAAACTAAATATAAATTTTAAAATAAATAAAATGATGTTAAAGACAATTAATATAAATTTCCAGCCTTTAAGCGACAAATTATATTTACTAAATAAATCAATTTTACCTTCCAGTTTTAGGACACGGTCTCCGTTGACACCTAAGTATACTTTGGGTTTATATGAAAATCCATTTTTGATACGATTTCTTCCGAGAGATACGCTAGCATCAAAGTGTTTCTTATTATTAATGTCCAGAGCAATTTGAAGGAACTTTTCGTTTTCCGTATTTTTATATTTGCCACGTGCCAATACGGTTCCTGCCGAGGATTGTAACAACATAGTTAAATTTTGGCTCTGCCTATCAATAGTTAAATTAGCATTTAGTACCCTTTTTATTTCTGATCCAGGAGTATCAAAGGTTAATGAAATTACACTGAAATCTCTTCGTTGTGTCCATTTATATTCGAATAAGTAAGTGTTGGCTGTGGGATCAGATTTATTTAGATACCATCTAAATCCAGCTGGTCCAGCTAACAAGAAATATGGTATATTGTCCAATTTGGTAACATTTGCAAAATTATATTCTGCACATAGTTTAAGACCTATCGTTTTGTCTACAGCCGGCCAAGAACATATCGATTTAAAAACGCGGTTGGTTGTAATGCCACTTTGGGGTTCCTCTTTGTCGTTTTGCCTTACTAGCAGCTCAGACCTAAAATTAAAATATAGTTAGTAAATACTTATAACAATTTCAGAGTAAAAATAGCAGGACAGTATGACCTAGAATTGTAATAAAGATAAAAGTACTTAAAAGTAGGGCAAAATTGTGATTCTGGAAAACAAAAATGTGTTCTGCACATTAACTAAAGGTTTTTCCCTTAGAAAAATTAAATCGTGTATATCTGAATTAAAAAATGCAACCATTTAGTTTAGAATAAAATACAAACAAAAGTTCGGTCTTTTAATAGTCAGTCTCTAGTTTTTTTTTTCTAAACCAACTAAATCCTCTAATCGTTGCCTATCAAACAGACAAATGTGCTTGACTCGTCCCTAAAAGATCAAGGAATTATTTGATAGTAAACTCTCTTTTGCTGAATATGTTAACGTAATATTAAAAGTAGCCTATAAAAATCTTGGATTTATAATAAGGAGTAAAGATTTTGCCGACCCTAGCATAGTAATACTGTTGTATATCGGATTCATAAGGTCATGCCTGGAATATGCTTCCATAGTATGGTGTCCAACATACGCTGCATATATAGACAGCATCGAAAACATTCAACGTAAATTTCTCAAGTGTATGTGCTAAGGATAATGGAATTTACCCGGCTATTAGTTTTTCCCATGGTTTGTTTTTAAATTTATATAATTTTGTCTCACTGAAGGAAAGAGGATCCATGCACTCTATCATTTTTTTACCAAAGATAATTAAATATGATTTTGATTGTTCACAAATTCTCCGGCACCTTGACTTTAACGTACCAAGATTGGCTTCGCGTTCTCATGAAACATTTTATCTGCCCACTCCTCGAACTGACCTATTAAAAACATCGCCGCTGTTTCAAGCATGCCCTAATTATTAAAGGTAAAAAAAATTTTGATATCTTCAGGAAATCAAGAACAAATTCTGAAAAAATTAGCAATTTACTTAATAGACCTGGACTACTTAAACTAATTCGTTATTAATTCCTTTTTCTATTTTTCCTCTCTTTTTTTACTATTAGCTTCTAGTCACTTTGTATTAATTTAATTATTTTCAACTTTTTTTCATTATTGTCTGTCAGTCGTTTCAGTATTGTTATATACTGCTATTTTAAAACTATGTTTTAAAAATAATGTATTTAAATATTGATCTAATATTGTGTAATTATCAGCAGATATTTGCTGCACCATTTTGTTTATAGTTTGTATTCGTATCCCGTAATTGGTAACCACGTTACTGTGGGATAGTGTAGTTAAATAAATAAGTAAATAAATAAATAAATAAATAGAAATAAAAACACACTTTAACAGTTATATATACATCACTACCACGTGCCTTTTTTTATTTGAGTTAATTTAAAATCCAGAAAATGATGTACACATATGTATAATTTCAAGTTATAAAGTGAATCAAAAGGTTTCAAAGTCAACGTTTATTTGTATATTTCGCTCTCGAAATAATTCAATTTGTCAATGATAAAAAAATAATTTGAATAATAAATACTGAATGTAATGTAAATATGTTTTAAGTACATATAAGTAAAATATATTTAAAGCTACTTTTATACATAAATTTAAAGAGATATTTTAATTTATAAGAAATGATTTAATTTTTCCCGTAAAAAAAGTATATCAGAGGAAAGTAACATTTATTTTATAAGATATGTTAACATCATTCACTACTTACATTAGTCGTAAATTAAATTTATATAATGAGTTGAGAGATTTTATGATTAAAATACTGAAAATATATAAATATAAAAACCAAAAAATAAAAGCAACGTAAGTGAACCCAAGATATTAGTTAATTCAATTTTTCTCTTGCCTTCAACTAAGTGAAAGTGTATCTTAGAACCTAAAATAACAAGCAGTAATAAAAAATACGGGAATTGAATTAGGATCATATCTGAGGCAGATTAAACTTTCCTTGCCATTTATTTTTTAAAAAAGAAGTATGAACTAAATAAAAAACAAGTAGAGGTGACAAAATATATGGGATTTGTTATACAGGGTGGGGCAATAGTGCATCCGACTTCGATATGTCGAGTTCTATGACAGCTAGAAACTTTATTTAAAAACATAAATAGACAAAAAAAATCTATAACCGGAAACCATTTTTAAACATACAGGGTGGGCTAAGACATTTCGACAGGGTCAACTAATATTTTTTTAAAACTCTTTGTGGCCTCCTTCCGCTCCTGTATTGACTCTCTCCCACTCACTTGGATGTAATAATTTTTTTTTGTTGAAATACTGTCATTTACACGTGTATATTAAAAAAAATCACTACAGTCACAATTATCGATTTTAAGAAAAAATATGTTAATACCAGTTATGAGACATCTGTGTGATGAGACTCGGCCATTTTGACTTCCTAAAAGTATACAGGGTGGCTAAAAATAATGTTTAAATTTACAACTATTTGAACTGAATTTTCTCAACTTGTGCAAATGGAACACCCTGTATATTTTTAGACAATGTTATGTAGAACTGAAAAACGAACATTTTTTTGTATGTACATCCCTATGGCTATTTGTAACCATTTTCGATTTATTGAACGAGAACTGCAAAATTCAGCAAACATTTAAAAAAAAATATATATATATATATATATATATATATATATATATATATATATATATATATATATATATATATATATATATATATATATATATATATATTATAATTCAAGAGAAGACATTATAAAAAGTGCTCCGCATGTTGCCCATTTTGATTGACACACATTTCTATACGTCTTTGGAATGAGGTTTCTACCGTTCATAAAATTGCCGGAGTGATACTTCTAAAAGCATTTATTATCCTTTAAAATTTTGGATTATCGTTCGTGTGATTTTTTTATGGGCATTATGTAGCATGCTTATTATAATACCTTCTCATGAATTATTTGAGGAAAACCCGCATTTTTAATTTTTATTGCTGAAATTTGCAGTTATTGTTCAATAAATTGAAAATAGTCACAAATAGCCATAGGAATGTACGTACAAAAAAATGTCCGTTTTCTAATCCTACATCACATCACTCAAAAATATACAGGGTGTTCCATTTGAAAAAATTGAGAATATTCAGTTCAAAAAGTTGTAAATTTAAAAATCCTTTTTGGCCATCCATACTTTCAGGATGTGAAATTGGCTGATGTCATCACACAGACGTCTCAAAACTTGTACTACCATATTTTTTCTTAAAATCGATAGTTGTGTTGTACTGATATTTTTAATATACACGTGTAAATGGTATAATTAAAATCATTACATCCAAGTGGTTCGGAGAAAGTCAATATAATACAGCAGTGAAAGGAGGCCACAAAGAGGATTCAAAAAATGTTCTGGTATACATGGTATTTCATTTAAAAAAATGTTACTTGACGCTGTAGAATCGTCTTGGCTCTCCCTGTATATTCGAAAACAATTTCCTGTTATAGACCTGGAGTGGGTTGGAACCTTTGATGTGAAGATAACACTGACGTTTTAATCATCTCCAGATGATGCCAACTTGGTTGGCGAAACGCGCGTCGATTGCAGTATATAGTGGTTTGGTGTTTCGTGGAAAACTACGTCAATGTTATCCGGTTATAGACTTTTTTCCCTAGTTTACTTATGTTTTTAAATCAAGTTTCTAGCTATTATAGAACTCGAGATATTGAAGTCGGACGCACTATGGCCCCACTCTGTATACCTATCTGAAAAAAAATTACCATTATCTCGTTTTCATTATCTCATTTAAAACGCATGCCAACCTATGACATCTTCTACTCTGCACATGTACTTATTTTGTATTGAGTCTTCCGCTACTTTGCGGCGTCAAAGTTTTGACTTGTCTGTGTTTAGACTAAGTATTTTGCTTTTGAAAATATAAAAGTATTAATACAAAGTAATTATAGTAAGTAAAAAATTATAATTTAAGTTCGAACAAAGATTCAGCTGTAATAAACCCTTGCCCCATTTTTTATACATTTGTCAGCTCTTTCAAATACGCTACTTATTGTTGTGCCGGGAATATTAATTATTACTATAGGAGTGGGAGTTTAAACTTAAAAAAAAATGGCTAAAAGCTGATGATATTGAGAAGAATAGTTAACGCGCCTTTGCATCATAAAAAAAAGAGTGCTTTGAAGGCTTTAATGATATTAAGTGCTAGATAGGAGGAGTAATAACTAGGATGCGTGCTTTTTTTGTTTAAATCACAAACAGACATAATAAAAAAAAGTGTAAGGGAAACTCTTTTCCTATCCTGAGTTTGAGAGTGTCTAATATATTATGTTAAAAGTACTCACCTTGCACCAAATATCTCATTTTTCTGTCTTGGCAAACTAAATTTGACACTGACTAGTTTGGTGCCTCTTATCTTAACGACCCCTTTAATGGCGCTGTCTGTGTACATGTTTGTTTTAAGTTTGATTCCAGTGCTTGCATAGAAAGCATCAACAGACATTTCGCCAGTAATATCAAGTGAAATGGTCGGCTGCATGTCAGCAGTAAGGTCTAACTCCAGTTCTTTATCTTTAGAAAACCCTGCTGCTTGTAAAGACCCATATAATTTGATGTTTATTGAAGTTGTTCCTATGGCATTTAGTGAGAGCGGTAAACCTGCACCGCTGGGAACAACGTAGTTGCTATCCAAAAACATCGCAGCTTTGTTGTAATTGATTTCCTGTAGCGAAAGTAATTAAATAAACTATCACGAAGGATGTGCTCCTCATCTTATAGCATAGGATATAAGCTGTCTCATATCTTATGTATGTTAGAAATATAACAAGCTTATGATTCTATAATGTAAGTTTGGATAGACAGTTAAGGTTACATGCGGTGAGACAACAAACTACGGTAAAAGGAACTGTAGAAATTATCTAAGTGCTCTGAGGTTTACAGAAAACGATTAATTGTGTCTCTGGCTAAAAATGTCAAACTACATTTTTAATAATACTGATAGGATTCATATATATTGGAAAGCCGTTGTACAGTGCTCGATAGCGCAGAGCTAGAGCGGTAAGTGACAAACGTAGTTGGTTTTACTCCCTGCCGATTCACAGGTTCAAATCCCGGCTTCGACCCTGACAAAGTCGAAGGGAATGGTTGTGTGTCCGCGTTTTTATCAGTGTAACCCCCGCCCGTACAGCTTCGGCTTTGGATGTGGGGATTACCTAACTTATGTGGTATTTTATACGTTTTATATATAGTCACTGTTAAAAGCACGACGCCTAGGATTTGTGGCAATTAGAAGAAAATATTGTTAAAATTGACAACAATTAACGATTTTTGACAAATTTAACTATGGATCGAACTAAATTAATAAGAAATCCTTAAAATAAGGAAACAGTAAACCAAAATTTAACTGAATACTCAAACAGTTACTTACTTCGGTCATTAATAACCTATTTTACTTGCTTATTAATTTTCAATCCTCTTACGAGGTTTATATGCAAGTTTATAAGCGATTTGTTTAATACCTACACCAAAAACTGCAGTTTTTCCATCTGCATACAGCAAACTATAAGTTAAACTAAATAGGGTAGACAAATAAAGTTCCGTTTAGTTATTGTATGGCCACGTATTTAGCGCTAATCACGACGTATACACGTAATCAATTAATCATGACAGCTTATGTTTGAAAGGAGAAAATCGATTTGATAATCTTTAATATTGTTACTTTTAAAAGTCAGTTGCTGTGAAATTGTGGTTGTGCGAAGTATAAAAAGCTTTTTTTATTGGATTTGCCAAATAAAGACGAGTGACTTTACAATTTGTATATATTTGTCATTAGTTTAGAAGCAACTAGACGCTAAAAAAATTGGTTAAACTGAAATCATTAAATCCAGCAATTGTTCTCGGATATTTGTTTAATTACTGGAACTTTAAATATAAGCCTTCTCTATCTTGAAACTCTAAATACTTAATTAATTAAAAAAATAATGTGTATTCGTTAAAACTCCATCACTGTAATGAAATATGTGAAAATTATTAACATATATCATCAATTAATTATTCAAGACGTATTACTTCTGGATGAATTCATCATGAAAGGTTCTCAATAATATTTAAACGTACTATTTACATGTTGTACAATATTTGAAGCCAACCACTAAATACCTACCTTGCCTGAGAGAATACGCTTTAAATGATACACCGGATTGAGAGTTTCTATAGCAGACCAGATCTCTTCATCTCCGTTGAATGAGGCATATTTTAGTTCATTACCGAATACCTTCAGTCCTAAGGACAGCTATTTGGGCAAAAATAAATACATTAGTGAAAGAGTTCTAGTACAAATTAATTACGGTATATACAACTTTTGAATATATAATACAGGGAGCGACCAAAATCACATTAAAATTCTATTAAATGAATTCTATTAAATGAATTACAGTCCCAGTTGGAACAAATTATCCCCGGTTGAAATGTAAAATCAATTTAATTTAATGTAACAGTTCCCCATAATATAAATATCACACTAAAAGTTTATTTTATTAAATCAATGTGAGCGTGTTTAATAAAACCTATAGAACAAGTTAATCCAAGCAAGAATATTCCTATGTACGCATGTCCTATAGTGGTGCGATTTGAAACTACAGAAGGTTAAAAAATGTTTGCAAAAACAGTGGATCGTGACCAGCTGAAGACATCTATTTTAATTAAGGCTGGGAATTTTCCAGATTTTAGTATTTGAATATTCGTTCGAAAAAATATTCGAATATTTGAACTATTCGGATATCCGAATAATTCGTATATTCGAATACTCGAATAATCCGAATAATCCGGATCCTTGAATATTCATTATTAATAGGTATAGCACTGAATACTAGTGAATAGTGAATACTCTATTTGAGTATTTGGTTGGATAGACCACAATAATAGTCGTGACGTAATCCACTAAGCAGGCAATTTGATTTGCTTTCCATACCCACAATAGGGTATGTCTCCTGTACATGTGCTTTAAGGGTCAGAATTATTTAGTTAGTATTTTATTTTAAGATTGAGGCGCTATTGTTCACATTTAACTATTGAAGCTTAAATAAAACAAAAACAGAGCTAGTTTATTATACTTCTGTGTCATAACTATTTTTCCTTTTCGAAAAAAATAAAAGTGCTCTAAAATTAGAATGTTTTTAAAAAAGACGCAGATTGTGAAGGTAAAACAAATACATGAAAAGTCAATAGGTTAATATTTACAGGTTTTCTAAAATTTAAAATTTAATTTTAACCCCTGCCTTAGTACAGTAAGAATAAGGTCGAGGCGAGAAAGAGATGGAATAGTTTGACTGGGAGCAAAACGTGCCACTAATGTGGTCTATATATATATTTGGATTTTAGAATAGGTACCTACCTATACCTACTATCTACCTACTTTGGTTGGATGCATACTGCATACCTATTCGTACATAATTTAATAATATATTTTAATAATCAAATTTACTCAAATATAATCAAATATTCGAATACTCGAATATATTCGAGTATTCGAGTATTCGAGTATTCGAGTATTCGAGTATTCGAATATTTCGATTATTCGAATAATTTCCCATCAGAATAATTCGTATTCGAATACTCGAATATTCGAATACTTGAATTATTCGTATTCGATTCCCAGCCTTAATTTTAATACGCTCTTGCAATATTATTTATTTATTTATTTTATTTATTTATTTATTACAATGAAATATCCAACGGGCCGGAACCCAATTACAGAATAAGTATTACCCAAGTAGCACACCGAGACTTTATCTGATCGCACCAACGCCCCGACAGGTGTCACAACATTGGCGCTATCAATCCAAAATCCGGCATGTCACATGGATACTGTACTAGTGGTATGCATGCATACACATATACACGCATATACACATACACATACACAATCAGAGAGGGTAGTGATCTTACAATATAATTTAGATCATCTGCATAGAGAAGGTCGCGAACATTTATGTCATTGGCAATTCCATTAATGAATACTATAAAAAAAGGGGTCCTAGGATCGATCCTTGAGGAACACCAGAAGTTTCGTGAGTCAGACCTAAAGCCTCGATATTGCACAAATTGAGAACGTCCCGTAAGATATGATTTACCAAACCGGTGCATAGCCCGACTTCATCAAGACTATTCCATAAAAGAGCATTTTAAGTGATGACCTAAGAGGTTTAAAATCGTCATGATCTTCAGATCTTTTAGAGAATTTATATTTTCTTTTAGCCTTTTCCTTCACCTTCCACTGATTTCCAAATGATTTTTTTGGAGAACCATCTTGAAAATTGTCTACTATAGTTCAGTTTCTTTTTTTTTTTGAAGATATTTTATTAATATTCGTTTTAATATGTTATAAAAAATATCAACAGCATTGTCTATCTCAGATTTTGATGATAAAAAAAGTCAGTTAGAGATAAATCTAAATATGGATCGTGAAAGTTTGCTTTTTTTATAATTTAGATCCAGCTCATCATTTTTCGAGTTACTTAGGAGAAAACTTTCACTTTTACTTCCGAATAAGCCATCGATTTTCATGAGGAGAGCTGGATGATGGTCATCTTCTTTTAATTATATTAATCTATTTGACACAATCAAGAATTTCACTCGTTTCACATTCAGTTACAGAATACAAAGTAATTCGAATACTGCCAGTCGCAAAGAAAACTTAAGTGGCATGTTCATAAAATAGAGATTTATCAAAAATATAATCAGTTTTGAGTCTCAATCAGTGGCGTAATATTTCTAGTGCATATGATGCGTAAATGGTTGTTACAGGATAATCACCCTTAGTGTGTTAAATTTAAAATTGATATCTTCAGTTAGTTACAACTTTATTTATAAATATTTTTTAACTTTCTACAATCCTGCTATTGAAAACAAAAGTACCCTGTATATTTTTATGTATTTTGGCTCCAGTATATAATTAAAACATATGTTATTATTTACCTTTGGTTCCTTAGCTACGTTGCTCATGACATTGGGTAGTTTGTCAAGATCATTTTTTATATTTTCATTTTCTTCTGCACTTCTTGTCCATCTTATTTTTTCTATTATATTTTCTTTCGTAGTTTTTGATGATCCTTTAGGACCAAAGAAAGATTCTAAATAATGTTCGAAACCTTCCGCTCTCCCGTAAACCTGAAAACACAAATATATGTATATGTATATAGAGAATTGCTTACGTTATTATTTTATAATATATCACCTCCAAAAGGTTGACAGATTCCCCGAATAAATCAACAGTCAGATTTAACATGCCAGTTTTCGGTATATAAGAAGATGTAGAAAATATAACATTACTCTCGTAGTTACCACCTGCAAAATATAAAAATATATTTATTGGATAAACAGAAATATGCAAGCATGTGATATGGCCAGAAAATAACATGCGGCGATATTTCTCTAATTAACTAAATTCAAATATTCCAACCACAACAAATTCGATTTACGCTTTTAATACTTATTTATACATATATGTATGTACGTATGTATGTACATATTATGTATGTATGTATGTGTATAATAATATTAACTGTAATTTGAGTTTCGCATAAAAATTTTACTTTTTGTTATACACACAAAATATGCTGATACTTTAAAATGTATGGAATTATATAACAGATATAGGGGAGCGGATGGTACAGTTGTTGCTAATAAATTGATTATTCTCGCTTGTGTGAAATAATTAACCCCTTTCTTGGCACACATAGAAATAGAGGGAAGGAAAATTTCAAGGGCATTTTTGGCAAAAGTATTGTCACCGAATAACAAATTGGATATTGGAAATCGGGGCATTATTTCGAAATAAATTCAATTTATGTGCATTATTTTTCACAGTGTGACATTAAGATCTTAAGTCTCGAATAAAATTAAAACATGTATGTATATATGTATTATGTCTACTTACCAAAATTGTAATCATCGAAATAAAGAGAACCCTCAAAATTGTGTGAATATTTTCTAATATCACCACTAAACTTTTTAACTAAATCCTTTTCAGACAGTAAACTCTGAATTTCGACTCTACTGGGAACCGAGGACTTCAGTAAATTGTTTAAGTGTGTCCATATAAAAGATCCAACTAAAAATTAAATTAATTTAATATAAAAACTGAAGGAATCAAAATATTTGCCTTCATTGAGTCGTAAAGAATTATATGTCTGATTACAGTTTCTATTTCAAACAATATTATACGTTTTAGTATTAATAATTATTTGATTAAAACATCATATTGAATCAGAATCAGAACTGAGGAATTTAATAATAATTATTTTACTATTATTAAAAGCTCAGCGAGATTCGAACCAGTTCGTACAATCTGCATGATATTTATTATCAAAATTTTAATACAAGGATCTATTAGGCATCCTTGCTTAAATGAACAGATTGAGGTGATATTATATTGAACGGCAAGGTTAAGCTGAAGGGATGGAGTCAGCGTCCAAAATAACTGGCTTGATAATGATTAATCAATGACAAAAAAGTACAGTCAAACGAATATTAAATAAGAATCTGAACAATTTGTTGAAATAATCTGAAACTTCATAAAATATTCCCGTTTTAATGAATATTCAGGTTAATTACTCCCCATTTGTCCACTTACTGGACGCATGGGTTCAAAAAATGCTTGTTTTATTGTCAGTTTCTTATAATATACCAATACAGCGAATCGTGAACGAGCTACTGCAAATTTTTAATTTAGGATGGCTAATTAATGTAAATAAATTCGTTGGGCTTCTTGTAAATTTGCGAAAGTAATTGTAATTAAAGACGATTAAAACTAGTTTACCTTGATTCACCTCTTCCTCTAATAGAGAATGTCGAATAGCTCGTACTAGTAAATAATTCGGACATTTCATTATCTGGAGATATGAGGCGATACGGACTTCGGCGTCTTCGTCTTGATTGCGGAATATATGTTCGAAATAACTTCTAGTATCCTCACATGGCAGACGGCGAAAAGTTTCAACTGCAGCCACTCTTATACCTACGTCTAGATTAGAATTCTCTATAACTTTAAAAAAGTTCTTCTTGGAAATCCTCTGATATCACGCCAATGTTAGACAATGCTTTAAGTGTCACCATGATCTATGGGCAGAAATATTTTCTTTTATTGTTTATTGATTTTACTTTATATTCTTTGGGTATTGTCGCGTTAAAGAAGCTATTTTGAATAACACATTCGCCTTTAAATACAAGTTTCAGAGACCTTTCACATATACCGGGCATTTGCGCGAAAACAGACATTAAGTATTTTGGATACAATTGGCGATAACTACTTGAAATTTAAAACGCTTACATAAGTGGAAAGGGGACATCAAATATCGTGTATTCCAACTGGTTGCACACACTCTAGCCACCCGAGCATGCAGTGTTACTGTGACTTAATTTTATGCATAGTAGTTCATTCTCTGAAATTATCTTTTTAAGCACTAAAAGACGGACTGAGCGCAGGGCACCAATCGAATGGTCAGCACGTTCTCCTGATGTTAATCTCATTTATTTTTTCTTTCAAGCCATTTAAAATTTGTGGTTTATGTAAAGCCACGTAAACCTATACTCTGAACGAAGTATTTTAATGATTGCTGGGCCATATTTTAAACTATGTATGTTAATGTAAATAGTTAGCTTTACAAAGCATTACTAATTTTTATCAAAATTTTCAGCAGGAGTGGAGGGACACACCAGCCATAATAAAGAGTTCAATGCAAAAGAAATTATAAAGGCCCTCATAATTTCAGTCGTGATAAGATTCAATTGTCCAACTGATGAAAATCGTTTTCTGGAACATGAACGAGTTGGAACGTCCATTTAATCGATGGATGATATAATATGGAGACGACCGATAAAACACTGGATTCTCTTTAGAAGAAAACCACTACAAAACGATTTTATCATATCATAGAAACTTTATGGTCTTGTATACATTATGTTTGACACAACAAATTCATTAAATCTGCAATATGCAATAATCATTATCAATTTTGCATTACAGTTTGTTGATGTTGATGTGGAAAACTGTTTATAATTTGTGTATGGAATGTATATTCAATTAATAATTTTGTAAATTATGAGACATTTAATTGTACATAATACATAATAAATGTATAAATATAATATATCAATATAAAATAAAAATATAATACCAGTAAAGTATTAGTTCATTTCTCTACCTCCATATAAAAAAGAACATATTACAGATAAGTGAAAATCATATTAGAAATATCAGTTTTCCCGGCTGCTTGCCACGTTAATTACATTTTATAAGTTCCATTTAAGTAACAAATTTAAGAGTACCGCCGGCCGCTTTAAAGGGACGGTCAGTTGGAATGGTTAGCATGGCAAAAATTACGCCTCTGTCCCTGAACGCACTTAAGTATGTTTGTGCTACAAATAGTGTTCAAAAAGATGCTGCTATCGTGTCCAGGTGAGTCGTCGCGGAACTGATTGTATTTTTTCAAAAATGATTATGATTAGATACTTTTTTATTTATAGAAAAAAATATCCTCAACATCGCGACGCCTTACCAGGACACAAACACATAAAGAAATAAAATGGAAACAGCTTAGGGAGGTGCCATCTTTGATCACCCCGAGCCTTATTAGTACATTAAAACAATAGTATTAAATGTACTCACATTATCATAAGTAAGTCGATCTAACTCGCTCCTCCTGAGTATTCCCAGTAAATAATTTTCCAAATACTGCACAATGGAATAGACTGCATCACTGCTTCGACAGTTGGAATGCTGAATACAGTAGGTATGGGTAAGTGATGCTACACTTAGAGCAATATTAGGAGTAAACGTTTTTTCCTTGCAAAAGTTTTAATGCAACTATCATCATATCCTCATCCGGACTCGCAATGAAAGCCATCGAAATCACCCATTCATTAACTGTACTTTCTGGAATGGGTTCTTTCAAAATAATGTCTGTCATTAAAGCAACAGATGCGGCTGTATTGACAAAAGGTAAAGCGTCAAGTAAATTCTTTCTGAAAATAACGAAAACGTGTGATACGACGTCATAAACACACACTCAAATAAGTTTATATGAGAACAGTTCACTAGATATTCCCCCTGTCCAGCTAACAAGGTCGCGTCATATTGATGTAACTTTTTGATCATATTATTATGTCACAGCTTCAAGGTGTCCCTAGAATGACGTCCCGTTACAGACCGTGGACCAGGTGCTATCTTGTAAATGACATAATTGAAAAAGATGTTTATATGACGTCAAATATATCTTCATGTACGTGATTTGAAGTTAAATGACATGTCTGCGACCTCACGTCATATAAATATGATGTCAATTTGTGACAATGAGTTTAGTCATATGGGGTCAATTTTAATATACAAGACACGATACCCCACTATATAAGATATTCTTTATGAACTTTAAATAACAGACTCTGTAAAAGTAAATGTCTGCTGAGTAAATTTTGCGAGCTCGTAGTAACATGCTATAAAGTTCCTATCTCAGAGTATGCATGTAGTTTGTATGTTACCTATATGTTCAGTATATTTAACATTATGATCACTGTAAGTGGACAAGTTATAATCAACATTATCTGTGGTATGAACCGCATTAATGTCTTATACAGAGAAAATTTCAATAAAGTAAGAGGGACGTTAATAACACATTTTCACAATAATTTCTCACGTCCTTTTCTCTGTGTGGTATATAAATTATTAACATTGACACGAAATTTTCTTTTGCAATTATTCTAGTTATAATGACATTAGTTCCTAAGCACGTCACATTGATGACAATCTTAAAAACGTTCCTCTACGAAGTAAAAAGATGACGATTATATGACATCACCCTTGGTGAACTGTGTCGTCGATATTTGATAATATGACATCGTCGATCAATAAGTACCAAAAATTTACATCAGTATGACGGCCACATGTTACCTGAATACAGTTGACCTGTTTTTGCAGATCAAAAAACTACAATTTTTGATGATTACACTGGCCGACAAAATTTTTGTAACTTAGTACTGTTTTTATATTGTTCATACCTCCTTATTAATTGAAACAACAAGTCCTAATACGTACCATTTTTGTGTGAACACAATAGACTTTATTATATTGCCAAGTAATAAATTTTATGATGGGTCGACAATTTTAGAAGAGCAAGTTAAGGTAAGGTTGGACATTTTCAGTATCAGTCTTGTTTTGACTTTCCAAGTGCCCAATTGTGTCTGTTAGAAAGTGTTTTCGTTTGTCTGCATAACTCTGTAACGACAAAGTCTAACGCGCTGAAGTTGCAAAACCTCACATGACAAGTTTTGTTACATTTGTAGAGAATTCCTTGTGAAGTCACAAACGAGGCCATCATCTGAAAATGTGAGAAAGGCGGATTTTCTATATTTTGGAGTTTTAATCGGAGATCAACACAAGCAATGGGCTCCTTAAGTTTGTTGTGTAAGATGTAGCGTGTCACAAGTGCAATGGATGAAAGGGAAAAGAAAAAGCATGCCTTTTGCGGTTCCAATAGTGTGGCGAGAACCCACCAATCATTTTAATGATTGCTATTTTTTGTGTAAAAGGAACTGAGGGATATTCCAAAAAAAGAAAAACAAAAAATCAAATATCCGAATTTGTCATCAGCCCTAAGTCCTGTTCTTCATAATGCATCAGATCTTCCAGTGTCAACTGTCCTTTAGATTGGCAAAATACTGTTTTGGGAGGTAATGTAAATAGTAACAACTCTTCAGACAACCCAGACCAGTGTGCTGACCCTTTGTATATTAAAGAAACAACATGAATTGAATGATTTGGTACGTGACTTGGGGCTGTCAAAGCAACAAGCAGAACTTCTTGGTTCCCGACTTAAGGAGCGGAACCTACTGGCTACAGATATAAAGATTACGACTTTTAGAAAAAGAAATGCAACGTTTTCCGCATTTTATAATATGGAACATTCATGCGCGTGTATTGATATTGATGGTTAAATGCAGGAACTCAATATCGAGCATTCCCCTTGTGAGTAGCGCTTATTCATAGAGTTCTCCAAATCCAGTTTAAAAGCTGTATTACTACATAATGGAAATTTAAAACCATCTATGCCAATTGCCCATTCAGTAACAATGAGAGATAATTATGACAGTATGTGCACCATTTTAAATAAAATTAATTACAATTAATACAAATGATAATTATGTGGGGATTAAAAGTAATAGCCATTTTAGTACGGTTTCAAGGTTTTACACAATATTGCTGTTTTCTTTGTTTGTGGGATAGTCGTGCGGTGAAAGAACATTATGTGAAAAGAATTTGGCCGGAAGGGAAAGAATTTGAACCAGAAACTAGTAATGTTGTAGACCCTGAAAATGTCCTTTTACCACCTCTTCATTATTAAACTTGGGCCAATAAAAGATGTTGTGAAGGCTATGAATAAAGAGGGTGAAGGATTTAAATACTTAAGAGAACTATTTCCCAGTTAAGTGACGCCAAACTTAAAGAAGGCATAATTACCAGTCCTAAAATTAGAAAATTGCTTGATGATGCAGATTTTAAAGGAACACTCAATGGACAGGAACTCAGAGCTTGGAACGCATTTGTAAGCGTGGTCAGGGGATTTTTAGGGAACAAAAAGGATGCGAACTACAAGCAACTAGTAAGCGAATTTTTAGATTCGTACTAAACACTTGGTTGCCGTATGCTTTTAAATATATACTTTCTGCATTCTCATTTAAATTTTTTCCCCGAAAATTTGGGTGCGGTAAGCGACGAGCAAGGAGAAAAAATTTCATTAAGATATCAGGACAATTAAAATTCGTTATCAAGGACGATGGGATCCAGCCTGTTGGTCCTTAAAGTGAGATGAATTCATAAAAGAGAAAAATGAACTGAACATATGGTTTTCATAAATTATTCTCTATCTTTGTAGATATATCTATGTAAGCCTAATATATGTCATATACATTATTGATATATAGCAATAAATAGATTAGTAAAATTAACAATAATGTTATTCCTGCTCATAACGTTTTACTAATGTAACAAGAAAACGTTACGTGTTACGACTGTTTGCTTGTCATTTCTGTAATCCGAAGGTTTTATTCCAGTGGGATATGCTATTCAAGTACTGTTACAAAAAAAATATATTCTCGTCCGCCAGCGTTATTGTATGAGGTGTCAACATTAAATGTCAAAATGTCACATAGATGATATTAAATATTAATATACATCAGTAATGAACCATTTATCATAAAAAAAAATATTGCTTGATAAAAACTAAAAGTATATTATTAATTAAATATATCTAGACGAGAATGGGACGAAATGCCACGGAACAAATAATATTATTATTAAAGTCTTTTCAAACTAATGAAAGACGCCTTTAAATTATATATCAATATAGTTATCGTAATTGTTTACTAATTCAATATACTATTTTTAAAAATGTTTTGAAAATTTCGAACATCAGGAAAAAAAATTACGATACTAGTCATAAGAACACTTTTCTTCAACATGGTAACTTAAAGGCGTACTTTAGAGACAATAAATATTGAACTGGCCTCGTATATATTTACAAGTGTGGACATTATCGGCTTTACGTACTTCCCCTTAGGGCACGTAGATCTAGCATGCCCATAAAGTGCTGATATTGAAGGGTATGAAAGTCTCCGTAAACTGTGAATAAATTTACTAAATAAATCTGACAGGTCAATCTGAATATTATTCTCATTCTGTTTGCACAATTGTTTGATTAAATCTCTGGATGTCTTCAACTCGCCATGAGTTGGTTTGGATGGGAGTACATGGTCAAAAGTCAAAGACGTCCTTCTTGATATTTCAACTTCATCGTTGATTGTTTTAGTTATTACTTCATTCAGTAGAATCAATTTCTGTACTACGATAGTGCTGGCACCTGCGTTCTGATTTGAAAAAGGCTGTAAAACGTGGATTTCTCTGCATGTGATTTCATTGTAAATGTTATGATCGATTGACAGATAGCACTGGCTGGATGACTTCAGTATATTCTCTGTTTTGATGTTCTAGAAATTGAAAAACATTATTAATCAAGTCCTGAACTTAAAATAAATAAAGGAATGTTCCATTTACAAGAAACAACATTATTCAACTGTGCATAATTGTTATGTTTTTTTCTAGTAAATATTTCTTTGCCTGTTCACTTCTTATTATTAAAATTATGCATTCTCTTGTAAGAATAAGAGTCACTTGAAAGTATATGTGTCCTTAGCAGAGCCGTAACTAGTCAAAATTTTAAGTCGAATTACGTACCGAAAACCAAATTAAAAAACGACGGGTTTGAAGGCCGGACTGGCTGGAGTCTCACATTCGACAGGATATGCTGACTCTTGTTTGTTGGGGTATATGAATCAGGATTCTATATTTATTGCTCACAACTAAAATTACCATCCTAAACTACAAACTATCCGCTTTGCTAACCGATATCTGTTGCCACGCCCCATATTAATTAAACACATCTTCACACCCACTCATTTCTCCTGTCGCAGTTGCTTACGCAAAGATTAGCAGTGAGTGATTATTCACTATTAATTTAATGCAAATACAAGATACCCACAATGCCTAAAAAGCATAAGCTTATTTCATTGGACAATTAATTGAAGCGTCGAAATATCAAAAGGATTAAGTGTCATTTTTAGTGAAATTGAGTTTGTCTTGTAGAAAGGTACTATGTACAAGCTAAAACAACATATAATGGATCCAAATGCCACAAGCTTTGCTTGAATTTTTTCTACTTAATTCTAGATGACGCGACGTGTCAGTACGTGTTTTAAGAGGTCCCTTTTTTAAATATCTTAATAAACAGTTTTTGGCACTTAGCCCCTTTGATTCATCCGCTCTCCCAGGCGGGAATATATCTGGAAGACAAAGGAGTACAAGAAAGCTTTGCTCTAGGTTCGTACACCGCGGTCTTCCAGGCAAAGGTTTACGTCATCCTAGCGGTGGCGGGTAAAGCTGAGATTAGGAATGGGGCGGAACAGATGGTATACATCTGCTCCGATAGCCAGGCTGCTCTAAAAGCAGTGTGCTTCCCCAGGACGAGATCAGTTCTCGTTCAGAAGTGCGAGGACGCCCTAGAAGAAATTGCCAGGCATTAAAAAGTGGGACTGGTGTGGGGCCCGAAACATACCGGAGTTCCAGGCAACGAGAAGGCCGATGAATTGACTAGACTTGGAGTCGGGAACCCTGTCGCGGACCTGAGCCTATGTTAGGAATTACAAGAACGCAGTTGACAACGGCCCTCAATGAGTGGGCTACGAGACACTGAGAATAAAAGGATAAAAGAAATTGTGGAATATTTCAGCGAAAACGCACTATCCATCAAAATATTGATTAAAAAACAACTTACTATATACAAATTACAGAAACCTAGCCTTGTAAATAAACACTGGATTAGTTACAGTCGTTTAAATTAAATGCGATTTCCCCTAATTATAATTATATAATTAAAATATTCTTGACCAGTCAGCGAATATATAAAAAAAAGAGTATCTGCAAATATGCGCCCAACAGTCACCTACCTCTAGTTACGGCTCTGGATCTTGGATTGGACAAGCAGTCAGAATTTTACAGAAGTCTTTAAAACAGGTTATATAATATTTGTTAATTAATGCTACATAAAATAAAATTTAAGTAAATATCATTTACCGATTGAAAGTTTGGAATGGTTGTGGATTGTATTACTGAATGCAATTTGGATCTGCCTTGACATGAGTTTAAATCCTTGTTTTTCTCTATCAACAAGCTTGTCTCTTTCGCGCCCAAAACTCTATAATCTGTGGGACAATTTCCCCTAACGTCTTCCTCGTCGATAGAATGGTCCAGATCAAATCTCCTCATAGTATTATGCAGCATGGATAAGACACCTCTCTTGAAATTTAAAACCCAACTTCTTTCTTCATCTTGTGGACATAATTCCGAAATAATACCGTCTTTAAAGGAGAGCCTTAAGGAATATTCGCTTATCATGTCAGCAAATAGTTGACTATTAGCATGTTCTGGACTTTCTGAGCCTTCTCTGGGGATGTTTTCAGTTAATTTAATGTCCGATAGGGTCAAGAGACCGTCGCAAGGTGTTAGGAAACTCAAACTTGCAGTCCCTTCCACGTACAGGCTGGATTCGTTCTTGCTTGTGCCGTTAAACAGCGACCTTACTTCTACTGAATACTTGTAATTTTGTTGAGTGCCTGGTCCGTATTTGAATTTTCCGGCACCTGAAACACACTTTGCTATAATTCGGAATTCCCAATATGGACAAATTTGTATTCAGGAGGGAAATATAAACGCATTAACAATTTAAAGATATTTACACGGATTTTAGACATTGCCAGTTTAAGGGCCCCAAAATACAAACACGTTTTACAGCTATCACGTTGTCTTAATCATTAATAGACATATCAACTTACATTTTAATTCTTTATTTTCTAAGTATGTACCTAATCTCAAAATTATCATTAAAACTATGATTTTCTTCTAATAGGTGATTAGCATTAGAGGAATCTCCTTTTCTATTTTAAAAAACTTATTTTTTATCCAATCATCCTTTTCTTAAAATGTCTTACAGTTTATTCAATATATACTTTAGGGCAAGTTCCACAGACCAGCTTATAGACTAAAGATTTATTTGCTTTTTTAATTTTGTCTTTGTTTACTTCTAACTAATTTACAGAGAGTGTTAGTTGTTTTATAGGCAGCATTAATTATTATTACGTTTCCTTTATCTTTTTACAATTTTTTCGGTAGGTTCACTGATATACATGTGTAAGAGAATTTTTTTATTGCTACAACAAATTTCTTATATCCCTCACAATATCTGAGACAAAAAATACTACAACAGTTTAATATATTACCTAGAAGTTATTTCAAATATTAAAAGCAATTTTTTACATGTACCTCTTATTCACTTTAGAGATAGTATATTAGAAAATTAAGAAAATCATGTCTCATTCCACTACTTCAATATTAAGCTGCAAATTTTACAAATAAAACAAAAGTCGAGAAACTATAATTGCAAGAAAAAAGTTACTAGGATTACCGACTTTAAATCGAGAAGCTATTTACAACTGACGCTTACTTATAGCATTTTTTCGCAACATAATGAGTAATTAACGGTATATTATTCTCTATGGTGTTGTATGAGGTACGTCGCGAAAAACTCTTTTAATTCCTAACAATCAAACGATGGGTGTGTCATATATTGGCATATAAGACATATAAGTTAATAATAGTGTTACGCCACTGGACTGTGTAGACTGGTTAGATGAGACTGGAATTGTACGAGAACGGCCTGAAATGTTCTGGAATGTTCTAGACCGTGTAAATGGATGTATAAATAAGACGCACGGTGGGCCGACACTCAGTGTTTAATGTGTTTTTCGCACTTAAAATTTTTCGAATTTGTGTTATTTTTGTTAATTATCTTTAAAAAGTGTTTTAGAAAAATAGATATAAATGTTTTTTTCGTTTCTATTATTTTTTTTCTCTAAGTATAAAATAATCTAAGTATAACTAATTTTGGCTATATATTACATGGTATTAATATTACTCGACATATAATTTTACATGCCTGTTTTAACAATATTGATTCACTATGTAGATCCATGTAGTATACAATTTCGATTTTTTTAACTCGATTTCAGACGATCAGATCTGTGTACAATTACAGCATTACGCATTCTTGCTCACCTGAAGCTACATGGTTGAGGCGGTAACAAGGGGACAACTACTAAAGGGGATTCAAAATGCCACTGAAGAATTAGGTGGTAATCCACAGCTGTTACAAAGCGTCCGCACGTTGGTTTGATGTAAATATTAGGAAGGTGGCATGAACACGTATTTCTAAACGTAATATATTTCCCTGAATGAAATTCTGTTACCCATACTCATCGATGCATTCAATTTTTTTGTATACGTACATTGGTGTAATATAGCGGGAGATTAATCATTTCCCAACTTTAATATTTACGTTAGAAAAATATTAAAAAGCAAAATGACATGATTCTTTTAAAAATTATATAGGTAAATTCTTTCGCCAGTTTGAAATATAATATTAAAAGTATTTAAAAATTAATTGTTATATTCTATAAAATACACACCCCACAAGAATTATCGCATAACCATAAATTGACATGAAGTTTGATGTTAATTTTCATCTGAATCGTTTTTTTCGATATGTGTGATCTTTTTTTTTGAAGATAGGTTGACTCTTCGGACATGTTACTATCTACCGATAAAAATTCATTTTTGAACAAATACCCCGGATGTTACGTTGATGGCGGGTTTTGGTCCAACAGTTCGTAACACCCTGTGGCATGCACCAGCAGCAATAGCAAGTTACAATTATTAGCTAACCTTAGCCTCATCTTTACGTAACATTCCATTTTTTGATTCACTTATTTATCTCTGTTATTAGAGGAGATAATACAGGATTAACAAAAAAGTAACAATATAAACAATTTTTATTAAATTTTTACAAAAACAAACACAAACCAAATTTAGGGTGCAATAATTTTTAATCAAGTGTATTTCCCCCCTCGCTCTAATTACAGCTTGTATTCGCCTTGGTAGTCCTTCAATTGGATTGTGCATATATTCCTCATCCATATTGTTTCAAATCACATCAAATTTATTTTGGAGTTCATTCAATATTCTGCATGGAATCCGATCTTGCTAAATTGCCCATCCTAAAGGATCCCATACGTGCTCTATCAGATTAATACCTGGGTAGCGTGCTGGCCAATTCATTACAGTGGCAATAACTTCATCTAGATACTCGTTCACTATCCTGGCCGCGTGTGGCCGTGCATTATCGTGCAAAACGAAATCCCTCCCTATATCATGGTTGACTCACGTCCAAAACTTTCCATTTGACGAAAGTTACATTGGAAATGACGATCACCTGACCTTCTGTATACTGGCATACGTCTATCTGAGGAGTATAGGCAAAATCTCGATTCATCCGTAAACAGTACATTGGACAATTTTTCAAGACCCTAGTCCACGTGCTCCCTGGCAAATTATAACTGGACAATCCGGTGTGGCCTAGTAAATCGGAGATGATTTCTTACGGTTTGTAAAGAAATGTTTAAATTTCCAGCTGCTAAGTGTTCAGTTTGAAGCATTCGGGCAGTGCAATGTCGAGTCCTTAAGGCTGTCACTCGTAAAAAATGATCATCTACAGCTGTAGTAACTCACCTATGTCTTTGCCTCTCCCTCCTAAAATACTGTGCAGTCTCCCTATAACTCTTGAAATGGTACTCTGTTGAATACCAATTACATTAGCCACGTACCTTTGACTTCGCCCATTTTAAATCAGAGCAATTGCTCTTATGGCCTCTTCATCAATTAAATGACGTGATGTTGAGCATTCATTATGCTATAATTTAGTACACAATTTAAATTTACGAAAAACCACAGTAGAAAGTATAGAAGTCTATCGCAACAATTGACACAACACAAACTGTCACTTTGCGTTTGTAACAAAAAACTAAAAAGTAACAAAATCAGTTTCGATTTTGTTAGTTTTAGTTTTTTTGTTTTCCATGCTACTTATTTCAGTTTTTCAATGTATGCATATAAACATGCATAAAAGTCAATAAAAACACGTTGTGCTAAAAAACTGCGTATCTCCTCTAATAAAAAAGTGAATTTAAAAGGAAGATGTTACGAAAAAATGAGGGTAAAGTTAACTATTAATTGTAACTTACTATTGTTGCTGGTGCACACCGCATGGTGTTGGACCAAAACCCAACATCATCGGAACACACGGTATTTGTTCAAAAACGAGAGAGACAACTTATCTTCCTAAAAAAAGATCCAAATCGAACAAACGATTC